>BGNK01002541.1:1547-98567 GCA_003297005.1 Symbiodinium sp. clade A Y106 | reverse complement strand
TTCGGCTATAGGGTTTCGGCCTTAGGGTTTCGGCCATAAGGTTTCTGCCTTAGGGTTTCGGCCATAGGGTTTCTGCCTTAGGGTTTCAGCTCTAGGGTTTGGGCCTTAGGGTTTGATCCGTAGGGTTGGGCCTTAGGGTTTGGGTCTTCGCGTTTGGGCCTTAGGGTTTAGTGAAACTTTGTATTTTCTTAATGTTTTGGGATTCTCTGGTTAGGACTCCAAGAAATCCTCAAAGCGATGTACAGGTTTGTCGAGCTTCGTGCAGTAAGCTCATATCTAATAGCTGTCGTTGCTGTCATGAAGCGATGTCGTGCTTCTCTTCTACTTGTCTTCCACGGCTTTTGTGACTTTGAATTTCTACCCCTCGACTGGTGAACGCTCCTTTCCGTGCTGGCCGAGAGATATGCTGCCTCAGATGTCTGTTGTGTAATTTCTGTCTGCAATATCTAATATGTTCTATCAAGCTTTAACGTTTATGTGTACCTCAATAGTCTTTAATACGTACTTCTTTATGCAATAGAACAAGCGACAGAGCGAGGTCATGTAAAGGTATACGATGCTGTAAATTATAGCGGACATATCAAACCGAAATGTATGTATTGGATAAACTTTGAAACTGAATTGTATGTACTGGATAAACTTTTTCTATTTCATGATTGGGCCTTAGGGTTTTATCTTTAGGGTTTGAACCTTAGGGATTTAGGCCTTAGGGTTTAATGAAACTTTGTATTTCTTAATATTTTGGGATCCTGTGGGTGGGTGGGTAGGTATTAATCCAAGTCAAACTTGTGAGCTAGACTAGAAGCTGCTCGATCCGGAGCTGCTGAACCCTAAACCCTAAACCAACCCTAAACCCCAAACCCTAACCGTAGTTAAACTCTAAATTCTAAATAGAGCTGTAGGGTTTTGGTTTTATATTTTTAAATTGGCTTTCAAGCTTTGGATTCAAGTCTTAGTTTTAGGGTTTAAGTGTGGGTTTTAGGTTTGGTGTTTAAGTTGAAGTTTTGAGTTTTAGTTTCAGGTTTAGTAGGGTTTAGGTAGGGTTTGGTTTTAAGTTTAGGGTCTAGGTTTGGGTTTTATGTTTGGTGTTTAGGTTGTGGTTTTAGGTTTTGGTTTTAGGTTTGCGGTTTAGGTTTGGATTTTAGGTTTTGATATTAGATTTTTGGAAAAATAGAATTTTAGGATTTTTGCATGCCAGCGGTGTTTAGGTTGTGGTTTTAGGTTTAGGGTTTGGGTTTTAGGTTTTGAGATTAGGTTTTTAGAAAACTAGAAATTTAGTATTTTTGCTTTGGGTTTTACGTTTGGTGTTTAGGTTGTGGTTTTAGGTTTTGGGTTTAGGTTTGGGTTTTAGGTTTTGATATTAGGTTTTAAAAAATAGAATTTTAGGATTTTTGCATGCCAGCTAGCTAGGTAGCTAGCAGACCCTAAACCCTAAACCCTGCCAATCTACTTGCTAAACCTGCCTAAGCCATCAAACGCTTAAACCTTAAACCCGAAATGAACCCATGAACTCCAAAACCATAACCAGTATGGTCTATAATCTTTATAAGTTCAAGAGAAAACTCTAAACGCTCATATAATAAACCCTAGACCCTAAATCCTAAACCACACGCTGCTTGGGCAGAACATTCCGAGTCTACTCGAGAATGCACAGCCGCTGTGGATGCATGGCGTGGAATGCTTGCCAAGTCTGGCTCTGATGCTGAGCTTTTCGAAAACACTTGCTCCGGGGATGCTCAGAGCATGTTTAGCTCCTCCAGAGAATTTCCAGCATCCCGGCGATGGACACCCAAGCTGCCCCAACCGTAGTCGTCGGCCACTATGAAGAGCACATGAGGTTTCCTGCTTTGTTGGCTGAGTCGACCTCAAAGCTTGCAGCCAACAGTCAGCCACGCCCTCGAAAGCCTCAAGGATTTTAACCCAAGAAGTATAACTGATTTAAATCCTACGATGTTCCACACCGAAGATGAAACCAACACACCCTTGGTTGACAGCAAAAGCCGAGATTCATGCCCGCAGCTAGGCAGCTAGGCTGAAGGTAGCGAGGGCAAGAACGAGTGCCATGGCTGCCTCTGCTCGGACACATTAAACTGCTCTATCAATATCATTCTGGACCCATTACACGCCAAGTGTGTGAAACGAGCCCGCTCACTGAGGCTTATAGGTACAGTGCAGGGATACCCGTCTGAAGAGTGGGCTGCCTCGTGGCCTAAGCAGCTTCGGGCGGGAATGTCTAGTTGGGAATTGCTGCTTGCTTGAAAACTCAATGGTCAGGCCGCAAAGGCAGCAGAACGCAAAAGGATTTCAGCCAGCTTTCCAGGAGCCTTGCTCCAATCTGCTTCAAGCCCAGGCAAAACAGGCAAAGCCCCAGAGTACACAGGAGCAGGACAGCTTTTTCTTCGGCCAGTTGTTGGCAGAAGCTCAGTAACTGTTCAAGCACGCTGGCTGAGTGCAGTTCTAGTCTGCATCGCAGCCTGTCACACACCTGGGATACTGCCTGCAGTCTCAACATCTGCAGCTAGAAGCTTGAAGTTCCAAATTCGAGCTGATGACAGCTGCCGCGCCTGGCCACCAACAACCTGTTGCTACTACAAGCTTATTTCGCACAGCCTCTTGTGACCAAGCCTCGTTCTAAAATGCGATCCATGCAAGTCCTTGATTCGATGAAGCTCGTCGGCTCTCTTGAAACACATTCACATGCACCAACAGGAGGGTCCTTGTGAGGAAATGTTGTTTACATCAAGCTCGTTAGACGAGTGATCCAATGAAACAACTGCAACCAGACTAGCGCATGCCTTCGAAAACTATTAAAAGCCTTCACCGCTGTGAACGGTGACCTAACCTCAAGCTGCCTTCGAGAAAACGCGTATTCCAGAATACCGTTCGCCACATTTTTACAAACCCTCCTACGGCGACATGTCCATGGGAACAAAAATGGAACAAAGGGCTGCAAAGCCCGCTTGACCTGCCGGAACTATGCTCTCCGGCACTGCCGATGGGTGTGACAACAAGTCTACCGAGAGCCCGGCGGACTAGGTACTGGAGAGATGTGGGAAGGTCTGTCGAGGTTTGTACAAGTTGACTAGATTAAAGTTTGTCAACTGCTGTCGGCCTTGCGTCTTCAAAAAAACTTCGGCAGCTTGATGTCCGTGCTTCTGCCGGATGGTTGGCGAAAGAGAAAAGTATTGAAATGCTGAGAAGCGAGGTGCCAACAAGAAACATCGCCTTATCATTGCTCGATATTGCATACGGGCGGGAGCATGCAACTTGCACTGGACTACAATCAAGAGATGAGGCGATAATTACGGGCTCCCAGCCCGTTTTTGCAGGCAGTGGGCGGTCCACATGCTCGTAGAACCTGCTGCCAGTTCCGAACTCTAAGACTCTAAGGGTCCTTGTTGGACTGACAGCCAGGACAGACAAACGCAGGCAGGGCCACTCCGATGCAACACGACCCTGAAGAGAGACGTGCATACTCGACGAAGCTGAATTCCACAGAACTCTTCAAAATTCGGCAAGGCGGGGTAATGGTTGCACCAAGCTCTGCATAGCTATGCGAAGCCAGGTCAAATACATGATGCCCTGTGAACGAATGACTCCAAATCACAAGCTTCGAGCAAGCATGGAAAAGTTTCCACGCAGACTTATGAGCTCGTCATAGGTCCCTGATTCGACCAGTCGGCCATTTGAGAGCACGTAAATCGTGTCTGAGTTTACGATTGTGGAAAGCCGATGCGCAACGGTGATGGTGATCTTACCCACCCTCGCAATCTGCATAGCCTGCTGCACAATGCTCTCCGACACCGAGTCAAGTGCGGACATGGCTTCATCCAAGAGCATGATCTGTGGCTCGCGCAGCAAAGCCCGAGCGATGGCACCTTGGTTTCTGCAATGGGCATCTACAGAGGCGGAACGGCTGGACATGGCCGGATATAATTGCGTGCGTGTGACATCTTTGCTTCTGTCCACCGGAAAGCTTCTCTCCACGAAGGCCAACTCGATCTGTCCACTTCACTGCGCCGGAATTTACACCTGAGAGAGCATAGCTACCGTCTGAGAAGACATAGTCCATGTTGGCAGCCCTGGCTGCTTCTCGAACCTGAGCGTCTGTCGCCTCGGGACATCCATACCTCACATTCTCTTCGAGGGACACGTCAAAGAGAACAGGCTCCTGGCCGACAACACCCAGTTGCCTCCTCCACCATGCTATGTTTAGATCTCTCAACTCTATGCCACCGACACGGATCGAGCCGCACTGAGGGTCATAGAAGCGCTGCAGGAGCTGGATCACCGTGGACTTGCCGCTGCCCG
Source organism: Symbiodinium sp. clade A Y106 (assembly GCA_003297005.1). Lineage (NCBI taxonomy): Eukaryota > Dinophyceae > Suessiales > Symbiodiniaceae > Symbiodinium > Symbiodinium sp. clade A. Next base: position 94,256 of record BGNK01002541.1, on the reverse strand, counting down.
AGAAGCCAACAAAGGCCACCGATTGACCCGCATGGATCGTGAAGTTGAGCTTCTTCAACACGCGGACCTCTTCATGTTTAGGTTATTGCACGCATTGGTCAGCCACCTGCCCATAAACTTGGTGTCATCATTGAATGGTAGCACGTTCCGTTGCATGCTAAGTGCAGGATTCTTTGTTGACAGGGTGTACACCCTGGCCCTCTGCCCCTTGACTGAGGAGTACTGACAAAAAACCTAAATTGAGCATAATGAGGGCATGTGATCTCATGCTAGGTGTTTTGCTTGGCCATGCAGACAAACAGCGACAGATAGTTGCAAAATGTTAAAACAACAAAAATGCACCCTTGCGAAGAACATGGTGAGGGAACGTGAGGGATGCCAGTTCACGGAAACTGATGAATCAGCTAAGGGCTCGTGATAAACCATAAACCAAAAACCGCTCAATCCCCGATTCTAGCCAGCACGGCCGCAGTATGCATTCCGTTGCATCTGAATGTTCTGAAATGTTATGATATTCACTTCTATGGTCCATAGATGTCAGTAGACTAAAACGAGCACGAATCGCTCAGAAAGCAGCCTGCCTCCGGGCGGTGGGGATACCAAAAGTGGACGTCCTGGAATTGAATCGACCCATCCCCAAGGCTCTCCAAAGCCTGTGTCGGTTGCACGGCATCGATCTTGGAGACCTGGTCTATGAGCCGGAACACCTCCGTTGCAGAGTGGTACCCCGAAGCGGAGTCAGGGATGTACTGGACGATGGAGCTGACAGACATCACCCCGAACACCACGCAGAAAAGCGTCAGCAACACTTGTCCAGCATCGAATCCCCAGTACTGAATGCAAACCGCACTCATCCAGAAGCCCGCCAAAAAAATCAATGGAAAGATGCTCAAATTCAGGCCCAGGGAAAGACCCAGTTTCCATGATTTTGCGGTGTTGAGTTCGGTGAGCTTCTCCAAGGAGGTATCGATGATTTCAAGGATGCGCTCCTCTGCCCCGAGAGCTCTCACCGTTCGGATACAAGTGGCTGCCTCGGACGTCGTTTGCCCCACTTTTCCGTACACCTCCTCAGCTTCGGGCTCGTTCCTGCCACAACAATACATGACGCTTCATGCACGTACGGCCACATATACATATGTACATATATATACATACATACATACGACAACAAAAGCTTTCACACATTCGCCATACATCCCTGAAGAGCGCTGCCTTTTTCCAACTGTTTTCGCATCGGTGGCGTGGTCTGCAATTTTTCCGGACTTCATTCGAGATCTCCGTTTGATATGTCGAACTTCTTACAAAACTGTCTTTTTTCGAGCGCAGACTGAAATCAGGGGAAAATCGAAGATAAACTTACAAGGTAAAGGATGGTGCGAGAAGAGAACTTTGAACTCGATTCTTATACCAAAATGGCCACGGAATACATGTGAGTACGTAGTGGTCGCCATGTGAAGATCCTCAATCTCGATCGTGTAAGCATGAAAGCCAAGGGTTGCCACTTCGCACACAAGTGTGCGACACGACAACAAAAGCTTTCACACAGTCGTCATACATCCTTGAAGAGTGCTGCCTTTTCCCAACATTTTCGCATCGGTGGCGTGGTCTGCGATTCTTTCCGGACTTCATTCATTCGAAATCTCCGTTTGTGCAGTTTGATATCTCGCACTTCTTGCAGATATGTTTCTTTCGAGGTCAGGAGGACCGATTGTCGCATCCTCCAATCGAAGGCGACCGCCACGAGACCTCACTGGTCTCCAAAATCCGGCGCAGCCGATTGACTTCGGGGATATCGGAGAAGCCCTGACAGGTGGCGAACTCGATGTCAGGGATGATCTTGGTAACCCTCGAAGTCAAAGCCTGCAAAGGCAACTCAAGTTTTAGCCAAGCCTGCGAGCTTCTTCAATGTCCTCGAAGCGACTGAGCGCATCGGACACATTGATTGGCTTTGGTGGGCACTCATTCAAATCGATGTGCTATTCCTCGTCTGTTGTGCCAGGTATAATGTGCGGCCACCATGCAATTCAGCGGCTGATGCTTACAGACACCCTTTAGACCCTTTATCAAGGCGTGTCGGGACGCCTGGCTGTCGCAGCAGTGGATGTAGAAGTCGTCGGGCCACGGTTCGCAAATGACCGGGGCGAGCATGGCTGCCCAGGCCTCGAGGAGGTATATGAAAGCTTGGTCGGATGAGGACGGACGGTAATCGACCTTGGAAATAGGCTGCTTTCCGGGCATCACCTTGGTGGAAACCGACAGCCGCCCATCCATTCTCGACGCTGGTCGAGTTCCAGTTTGGAAGATCTTCACCGCCTGGGCGGTAGCTCTTCTTGCACAGTTTGAAGTAGGCATCCCGGCAGATGACGCTTATGCTTTTGTCGTTGGAACTCGCGTCATCGGCGACAATTTCGTATCATGTCCCGCAAGGCCAACAACGACGACTTTCATGGGCATATAACGCCTTGAGTGGAGCCCTTCCGACTTTGCCGAAAAGCCGCCTGGTGAGGAAGTTGCACTAGCCTGCCATCTTCCTGGCTTCTTCTGGATGCAGCTGACCTGTAGAACGATGCTTCTCGATCTGACTGCCCATGGCTGTAACTCGTTGGGGGCAAGGCATATGGATGAGGATGTTCGCATCGGAGGAGATGATGAGCCCTTGGACTCGTTGCTTCGTCTCCGGGGGTTGACGTTTGCTCAACTGCATGGAGACCTCGAGGCAAAATTGTACTCTTCGAAGGCGTCGAAGCTGCTGCGCGCCGACAGTTCGTCTTCCATGGCATCGACGTAGCGGAAGGCCGGTGACAGGACCATCGTTCGGCTGCACACCACGAGTTCATTGCCGAAAAACGGCTGTAAGACCAGACACTCGCTGCCAAGCCGAACAGCAAGACATTGTGGCAAGGGTTCGAGGTCCCAAGTCTCGACTTCTGCGTCGTTGTCGCATGCGTCGTCAGTTCGGTGAGGGATAAGGAGCGGTTCTCGGGTTTTGTGGCCAACAAGGCCTTCGGCAGGGATCCTCTTGCCGACACCTCTGAAGCCCGAAGGTCCAAGCGCCGTACAGGCACAACGGCTCGTGACATTGGTCGACGGCCCAGGCCACAAAGTAGACTGTCGAGGTCTGGTCTACAATTGACCGCCTCCAGCAGATCCGCTTCTGAGATCCTTTGCAAAGCCCCTGTCGAGGCCAGGTCATGGGCTCGGAGGAGGCCGAGTACGTCGCTGAAGGTCATAGTCTCGAATTATCCTGAGCCTAATACGGGCTAGCTTCTTGTCACACTACTATGCAAGGAATGATGCAAGGAATGCCGTGAGCTCGTTGCATCTTGAAGCGAATGTTCGATACGAAGTACGACTATATAGAAGACCGGACTACACTAACTACGGGTTCTTGGCGAATAACCCTAACCAGGTCTCCAACCTCTTCTCCGAGATGCCAGCTCGTGGTGGATGAAAAGCTGCCAGGTGTTGTCAAAGGAGATGGTAGTCTGCTCGTTGGTCGTCCAGGCTGACTCGGATCTCCCGGATCTCGTCCTCCAAGCGGAGTCGATGCGAATGTTCCATCCGCCCTTCTTGAAAAGGAGTTCCGCTATGGGGGTAAGCTGGTCTCAAGCTTCTCGTAGTAGTCCTCGTAACTCAGAGTGTTCCTCCAGCACCCGATCGAACCTGGCATCGGCCATCCTGTATCGGAAGATTTCCAAGCTCTGCATCTGGCACGGGTCGTCGATGTTCTCGCATGCTTGGTCGAGCCTTGAGAGGATCGTCGCCCGTCGGAGCTCGTAATTGGGTTTCGACGGAATCGAAGTCGTAGCAGGTGGATGCTATGTTGATGATGGTCGACCGACTCCTCGACCTGCTGCCACCAGTCCACGTCGGTGTCGAGAGGACTATACTCGGGTTCACTTGAGCAAATCTCGAACCAGTAGAGGTCCCGTACAGCTTTGGTTGGGCTTGTCGGGGAAAGCCGTACACGCATCAGCTTACACTACACTACTCTGCAGTTGCCGTGCAATATCTCATTGTGTGCGAGCACTCGCGAGGGGAACTCTTCGGTTAGTGAGCCGCTCGACGGACTAGGCATGCACATCGCCTGGGCGGAAGCGTGCCAGGGTCTCGAGAAAGTCGATATGCACGCCTCTGTGACATCGCCTGGGCGGAACACGAGACGAGAGGGTTGTCTGTGATGTGATCGGTGTGCGCCTCACTTGTAGGAACTCGACGAGATAGGCGTCGCGGCGCTTATGGTCAACCGCCATATACTGTGTGACGCGGAGTCTCGTCGCATCGGTCCAGGTCGTCGTCTGTCCAAAGTACGGGAGGACCTGATGTTTCACAGATACCAGTGGCAAAAATCCTGACCACACCCGGCCTTGGATCTGTTTCAGCTTGCCGATCAGGGCGTCGTCGTCCTCGCGTTCCCACTCCATGACATACAACCAATACGTGGTGTCGTCTCGATGGATCAGCTGGGCTCGGTGGTCACCAGGAGCGCGTTCTGCGCCGGCACGAACTTCGGCGCAGAGACGTCGGGTTGTTTCGAAGGGCACGCCGGTGATATCCGGTGGCAGGAATAGCATCCACGTTGCTCATCGATGCGGCAGCCGTAGGAAATCTGTCCAGTGCAGTGGTGGTTGTGTGAATCAACGAAGTGCAAGTCGAGGATCGGCAGATAAAGTGCTGGTCGAGAGTCCCAGAATTTCTCGCGGTCCCAAGGAGGATCGATGACTCTCGCGATGGACGACAGGTTCCCACTCCTCACCAGCTCAGTCAAACTACACGTACTTCGGTCGGCGAATGGTGGTCTTGCAGACAATCTTTCGACGAACGGTGAGGACTTTTTGGCACAGCTTGTACCAATCGAAGATCCCGACGGAGTCGGAGATATTCATCGAGGAATGTCTGATGATGGGCTTCCGTACCCAACGGCACCTCGCCGTGTCCCAGAAGCACTCAAAGTACACTTTAGCGAACCACCTAATTATTTGGTCGATGGCGACATGCCGGCCCGGCGATGCGGTCGATGTGCTTGGATTGCTCCTACTCGACGCTGCTCACCAAGTCCTCGAAGTTCTTCGGGAATCGGGCTCGGAGTCGTTCGGAAGCCGATCGGAACGTTCGAGGGCCCCTTCAGGTGTCGTCGTCGTCGTAATCTCGGCGCTGCTGTTTTTGCCGAACGACCTTCATCGGAGTTCGGCTCGACGCCTGCCAAAATGCTGCCAATCGGCGTCACCGGCCCGGCCGTCGAGGATGCTGCGTCGTTACTCGACGGCTCCCCAAGTTGTTCAATAGGGCCGGCCTGGCTTATAGGCCGGGTGGCCTTGTGCTGTTCGATGGGGTCGGCATCCATGGGATTCGGGGTGTAGCCGGTCTCGGGTAGGTTTTCTTGAGCACAACTACTGACGCCACACTGTCTCCAAGGAGAAAGTAAGCCCCGTGACACAACGAACATGCGGAGCCTAACCGAAACATGTATGTGCACTGTACTGGCATCATGTTACTGCTCGAGCGTTGTCCAGAATGTACCATCGCTCTCCGCTCGGCAGATATCGAATGTGCAATCGATGCGAATGCGATTTCATCGGAGCAAATCGTTGTGTCCGGGTAGGTACCGCGCATCGCCTAGGCGGAAACGACCTCCGGAAGGTCACATCGGTGTTTATCCGACGTGCACGGAGTCTCAAGGAGGCTCTTAACAATTTCGTTGGCTTTGCGATAATCCTCGCGGACTTCGACAGCATCCCGGGAGTCATCCCAACAGCGGACGTCGTACACGTATGTGAAGTGCTTACCGAAGCGCCAGTTGCGAACCTCTCTTCGACGGAAATCGGCCAGTCTGCTCAAGGTCAGCCTAGCTGCATCCTCGCGGTTGATTTGTCGAAGGCGACCGCCGCCTCTGCCCTCGAACTGAACTAGAGGTTGACCTGCCCGCATCATGATCTGCAAATGACAAGCCGCAATGCATCGCCCCTCTAACTGGAAACCATGTTGGTTCCAGCAATTCTGCAAGTAATCGCAGAAACCTCGGAACCACTTGTGACAGATCTGATCGACTACGACCCAATGCTCGTTGATAAAACCTGGGTGCATGTAGGGCAGTTCGTGCGGGGTTGCAGATTTTGCTCGAGAGATACCTCGGGCAAATCGCAGCTGGCATCCTGTCGTAAGGAACTAGGACGGATGACTGCACCTCTTCGGGGAACGCCTCGAGCATGGTACGAGGGACCGGGGCATCGAAAACTTCGATGGAACCGTGGCACGAAGTCCCACGAGTTCTTCCGGTCCTTGGCCGTGGCTTCGAAAGCACCTCGAAGAGGAAAAAAACATCGAAGTCGAACCTTATACCACCAGGACACGGAATATACGTGAGTTCGTGGTGATCGACATGTGAAGATCCTCGGAGTCGATCGTGTAAGCATGAAAGCATAGAGTTGTCACTACATGTATATACATAAGTACATACACAAATACATGCATACATACATGTATATATATATACATAGGTACTAACCACACTGTACCATGTGTCGGCATGTGCTATCCATTTGCCAGGCCATGCTGTCCACAGTGGCATGGTGCGGATTTGAGAGCAGAAAATCCACTGCTTTAGCGTCTATAGCGTCTATCTCTAGCCAATCGTACTCTCGACAATCCCAAGCCGTTCTTCATCGTTCTGCGGTCAAAGTTCCTTTGTACAATTCCTCGAAACACCAGGTTTGCATGGATTGGCATTGGCAGGCCGAGCGTTGTCGGAGTAGCTTAAAGTCCGTGCCCCACCAAGTTGCGCACGCACACGCACCTGCACCTACACCTCCAACCTATCTACCTGCTGGTAGGGGGAGTGCACGCCGAGGAGTGCAGGGATCTGTTTGCCATCTAGACATGGAATATACTGCGGTCGTCGTCGTCGGTCGTCGCTTGACACTGTTATGCACCGCTGCTACTCAGCACGATCGCGGCATGTCTCCACGCTCCCGGACAAACTCTCTGGTGTGACTGGGGCAGCTTGGGACAAATTTGAGATCTGCTTTCGCGAGGCGGGACCCAGACTCTGTTTCCGCGAATGGGGGGGTGCTGCCGCAGAAGCCCTGATCGCGTGGAAGCTCTTGTGGTGAAGTGGGTGGGTTCGTTGGTACAGTAAGAGTGGGCAGCGTTACAGCCAGCATGACCACAGCGGTTTCTCTGATTGCTACATGCCCAAAACCAAGGCCTCACAGAATACATGCATGTTTCTGCCATACCACGACGGAGCACATGCTAGCGTAAGCCGTCCTCAGGGCAGAGGCTGCCACCAGGAACATGAGGGCCCCGCAAAATGGCAGAAAGAGCAAGGCCGCCGAAGCGAGGACCCAGCAGCCGCAGAAGCTGAGGACGATTGCAAGGAAACAGGTGAAGATGGCACCCATTGAATTCCCGAGCTGGATGCCCAACATTTGCCCCACTCGATTCATGTGCCTCTCCAGAGACACCAGGATACTTGTTGTTTGATTCTCTGGCGCATCGAAGAAGGCCATGTCCATGCGGAGGGTGGTGGAAAAAGCTTCCTGGCGCAGGATCATGCACAGGCATTCCTGCACGTATGTGAAGAGCGAGTTCTGCAGCAACGTGAAGACCCCAGAGGCCAGGCCGACCAGCACCAGGCAGAAGACTGCTCGGTCGAGCTCAGAGTGCATGACCTCCTGCTTGCCACCACTGCCGAAGAGGGACATGATGGCCGAATTGAAGAACATGGCTTGAAGTGGCATGCCAGCTGCTTCGGCTACGACGATCACGACGGCGATCGGCCAAATCCACCAGTAATTCTTCATCCTATGAAGCAGGCGGCACCAAATCCGCGAGGTGGTGCCAGCTCCATCCTCGTTTGGTGCTAATGCTGGTTCGAGGAAGCTCGCCGGAGATATCACGCGATTGGGACTTGGGCGTTCACTTTCCTCCTCCGTCCTGGCTTGCTGCAACTTGGCCATACTGTAGTACACGCCTTTCTGCTCCATGAGCTGCTCGTGGTTGCCCTGTTCGCAACAGCTGCCACCTTGCATGACGTAAATCATGTCAGATGATTTGATCGTGGAAAGCCTGTGCGCAATTGCGATGGTGGTGCACTGGCCCATGGTCCCTGTGTTTAGTGTGTCCAAGGTAGCTTGCACCATGCGTTCGGACTCGCTGTCCAGCGCCGAGGTTGCTTCATCCAGAACCAAGATTTGGGGATTCTTGGCCAGGGCACGCGCGATAGCCAAACGCTGACGCTGCCCTCCTGACAGCAGCCCCCCTCCAGCACCGACGAATGTGTCAAAGCCCTGTGGAAGCCGGCATAGGGTGTCGTGAATCTGCGCAGCTTTGGCTGCCTTGGCGGCCATTTCGTCGGTGATGGAATCGTCGCCTGCTTTAAGGTTATGCATGGCAGTGGTGGCAAAGAGGACTGGCTCCTGGCCAACATAGCCAACGAGTTTGCGCCAGGCCTTGATCGGCACTTGACTCAAATTGATTCCGTTCACGAGAATTTCGCCTGCGCAGGGGTCGTAGAAGCGCTCGAGAAGTTGGATGGTGGTACTCTTGCCACAGCCGCTCTCACCGGCGAGCGCGATCTTCCGGCCCCTCTCCATTCGGAAGCTGAAATCGCTGAGGACCCATTGGTTGGGCCTGTTCGGATACTTGAATCCCACATTCCGGAACTCGACAGTTTCGATCCTTTGCAGCTCTTGTGGCAACACGGCAAGTGACGCGGGTGTGTAGAGTGGCTGCTCAATTCTACGTTCCGACTTGATCATCTTCCTCATGCTCTTGAACGACACAAGTGCTCGCGCCATCACTGGAGCATACCCGCTGAAAGCACTGAAGCCGGAACCTCCCACCATCATCGAAATCATGACCGTGACGATGTCACCCGGCCCTATGCCGGAACTTTTGTCGGACATGAGCACATGTCCCCCAAACCAGAGTGCCAGTGCATAAAGACAAGAATAGAAAAAGTTGAGGCCACCCCAGGCAGTGCCTATCCTCATTCCGGAGCGAATCCCACCCATTTTTGCTGACAGCAATTCCTTTTCAAACCGTGCCGACTGCACAGACTCGCCACCGAAGGCTGCTACCGTGCGGATTGCCAAAAGCGACTCTTCTGCCACAGAAGATGCTCGAGCAAAATCTGCAATCTGCACCGCCGTTTTCTGCTCAATCTCTTTGCCCATGCAGTTGCCCGCGCAGATCAGAATGGGAATGGTGGCACACACGACAAGGGAAAGCTGCCAGCCAAAGTACAAGGCCAAAGACAAGCCAGCCACACTTTGGCCCAAACTTGCGATCAGGTATCCAAGCGCGGTAGACATGAACACGTAGACGTTTGCAACATCGCCTTCCAGCTTGGTTGCCATGCCTGCTGGCTCGTGATCATCATACCAGCAGACGTCCTGCGACAGCAGCGCTGCCAAAAATCTCCGGTGCCAGCGGCGTGCTTGCTTGGCAGCAGCCCAGGAAAGGCAAGTTTGCCAACCGAAGGTGAAGAAGAATTGCATGATCGCCAGGACACCAATTTGGATGAGACTTGGATTCATGGCGTCTAGCAAAGGTGCCTCAGCATTGTACACAGTCATGGTGGCAATGCTTCGCCCGGTGAAAAGTGCAATCGCGGGAGCTGAGATACCTTGTGCCAGGGCCAGGATCATCCCTGTGGTTAAAACGACCCACTCGCCGCACTCCGGGAACTTCAAGGACGTCTTGGGTCCTGCGAATTTCTTCTCGTGCTCGAGCTTTGCCGGGCACACCTTTTCACTCCATCCTTTCTGCTCCAACGACAGCACCACATCATCTACATTCCCCACCTCAATATCGACCTGCGCCGAATGTCGCCCCAGTCGCCCGAGCAGGACAGGTGTAGATGCCGGGACCTTTCAAGCCGCTTTTGATGGTTTCGAAGCTTAGGTTGGGTTGCTAAAGGCCCTCATTGAAAAGACCCTGACCTGATCGACCATGGGAGGCGCCAAGTCGGAGGTCGATGGTCGAGACGTTTGGTCAGGTCGGTCACGCTGCTGTGCTGAATTCTGTCAGTGCGGTTTTATCTTAAACTGTGCAACTATCCGCTTCTTGCTAACGCCCACTTGGTGTGTAAAAGGCTTTTCAAAGCCACGTGTGCTCTTCGGGCTAGGGTCCATGTGCTTGACTTCAAGCTAGTTCTGCAGCCAGCTCTTCAACACATTTATCATGTACGGAAGTGTGCGGCTGAAACTTGGAACATGTCACTCCAAACAAACCGCCAGACAAACACTCATGAATGTAGCCATGCCATGTCTACTTCGCCGGTGGCTTCTGCTTCGGTTGCTGTCGAACACTTTATCTGCTGAGTCACGACATGAAATCGCAAAGTGAAGAAACCACCGACTACAGTGAAGTACATCGACCCTTGCAGCACTTGTACCCAAATCGACAGACTTGTCTAGCTCTGACAACTCCACGGCCAAGATAAAATGTCGATGCGTGGCCTACCATCAATGTGGCCGGAGAGAAAGAGATGAGACACGACAGGAGATCGAGTGTCCCGAAAAAGAGTAACACTAGAAGAGCAGCGAGGTAACAATCGAACATCATGTCAGCCATTGTCCATCCATCCATGCATCCATCCATCCTTCCATATCCAGTCACCATTTGTAACACATTTATCCATCCATCATAAGCCCATCTATAGACCCCTCCAGAAACCCTTTCATAAAGGATCGCGATTTCGCGCCACCAAGATTCTTCCCCATGCTTCCACCCATGTACTGGCAGGGCACCCTGGCTTCCCGAACCAGAATGCTTCCTAGAAGGACTGGTGGGATTCAAACATGCCGAGGCCAAAATCAACGCAGCACCGCACGTGAAGTGTTCGGGGACACCGGCATCACCGAGAGGGTTGTCCTTTCGAGCCCCACTTGCGGCGTGATCAGCTGCTCTACCAGGGCGCGATGTGGTCGATGATCTCGATCAACCACTGTGTGAAAGGCTTGCCCATGCTCCATGGATATAGCTTCGAAGGCGCTGCCGACGATGTGGTTGTCGAGGTCTGCAGTTTGCGTGCTGCCATCTGTGTCCCTGTCTGTGCGTACCACCACAAGACGTAGTCGAGCTTCATGATGGCACGTGAGGACCATCTGGAGTAGGGCTTTGTTGGTGAGGGTTTCTTCCGCAATGTGGTGGTCGATTTCTTCTTCCTGATCATAGTCTGTAGTTGCCGAACTTGATGCTGTGGTGGGCTCCATGGCCATTGCATTGCGGGCCATTGCGGGCTGTTGCTAGCTGGCTACTTGCAGCTTAAGCCATGACACGAAAAGGAAAAAGTGATGCAGTTTGCTCGTGCATGATGCTGGAGCCCTTGTTTTGGCGGTGTTGGCGAAACTGGCTGTCCGGCGCCGTGCGCACGAAGAGGACCGGCTGCAGCGTGGCTGTAGATGTCACTGGAGACAAGTCACATAGTCTTCGCCGGTTCTGCTCCAGAAAGAACGCTTGTAGTTCTGGTACTTTGCCTATGATCTCTTTGATGCGGTAGGTGAGGATTTGCCTGGCTTGTAGAACTGTGCCGTGTATGCATAAGATCAAATGTATTTGCGTCGGCTGTTCCTTTGTGACTCTGTCGGGAGGAATATGGACGTCCATGCGGAACACTTGCGAGCACGAAGATTCCCAGGTGAGTCCAGCTTCTCCGGCTGTCCGCTTCGTCATGGCTAGTTGGTGTATTAGTATTAGTATTGGTATTAGTATTAGTATTAGTATTAGTATTTGTATTAGCATTAGTATTAGTATTAGTATTAGTATTAGTATAATCGTAATCGTATTCGTATTCGTATAAGTATTAGTATTAGTATTAGTATTTCATAGGGCAACCTAGCTGAAAAAGCAACGGGTAAGTAAACAGACAAAAAGGAATTGCTCATGTCATTGACGGTGAGGCTTCGGATGCACGTCTTTTCTTGCACCTTCGCTTCGGCGTCGTCCTTGTAGAATTGTCATCCTTGTAGTACATGTCTCGCATGTAGTTTGAAGACCTGATGCCGGGAAGGCGGTGATGCCATTCATGCATTTGTCGGTTGAACAGGAAGTACTTGACGTCGGATGGTGTGTACGCATCATCTCTGTCGATGGGTCGTCCAATTTGCCGGTGGCGCTGCGGAATGCTAACCCAGAACTTGGTGCCCATGCCTCCATGATGAATTCCATGTCCAACGCGTTCTTGCACTTGCGCCACATGGCTTTGTTTGTGAGTGCAAGGTTCGTAAGTAGGGCGGTGCCGTAGGCGATCTCCAGGATGCCGTGGGCAAAAAGGTAAGGAGTCTGTATCGCGAGATCACATGCTCGACCATGAAGTTGTGTGATGGAGTCCGCTTGGGCGACAATGGCGGCGTTGTAGTCACGATTGGGGACGCCCGCGTTGTGGTTTTGCGTGCGTTTTCGCAGGTTTGTATCCCAAATGTGGACATTCTGGAGCATGGTCAGGACCTCGTTGATGGGTAGATCCTGTGCCCGAAGACTGGCTGGAAGCTGCCCTCGTGGGTTTCCACGGAGACGGCGGCTCTGTGTCGATGGCTCCATGTGTTGTCCGGGATGCACCGACTTCTGTGAACAGGAACGACAAAACAGAACCTAAAAATTAACGGAGGAGGAATCAAGTCGCTTGTATTGCAGTTGTAAATGGTCTTGCAGTTCTGCTGAGATGTTGCAAAGTAAAACCAAGTGCTCCAAGGAAGATCTTGTCTTTGTTGGAGATCTCGTCTGCTTTCTGTGCGGTGTACGCTGAGAGGACAACGCGGTCTGACTTCCAAGGGCAGGTGCCGTGCTGGGTGAAGCGGCTGAACTCGATGCCTGGTAGTTTGACCTCATGCTGGCGTCCTCTGTGTTGACCTCCCGGTGACAGATCTGGTTCTAATTCTTCTTCGATCCATATTTGTCCTTGTCTGAATTTGGTGACTGGTATAAGGATGTTGAGGGCGCCTTCCATGTTGTACTTGTCCCTGTGTGTCCTCATGTGCACGTTGCACAGCATAGACTCATAGACACGGCTGTAAATGGTGTGAGGGCGCAGGCTCTGACCATGTACGCCAGTAAGGCTGTTGACCAGGGGAACTTCTTGGTGTTGGCCTTGATTCCGACAGCGCCGGCGTGGTAGAATGTGCCCACCGGAAATACTCTGGTGATGAGGCCTTGTCGTGATAGTGCTGATGTGTGGAGGTAGTCGGAGTCGAGCTGTCGTGACATCCACGGAAAGATGCTCGTCGCTATGCACTCCTCTCGTAGGCCTGCGGCTTGTTGCGCTGCGATTTCCGCAGCGTATGCTATGGACTTGATCAAGTGCTTTCTGCTGTGGTACCCACTGAGTCGAAGTCGCGTGGACCCCGCCGACTGCGGTAGTCTGTATCTCCATGCTTCGGGGTGCAAGTTGTAGGTGACCTGGCGGTTGTTTGCACTGATGTTGAAGCCCAAGAAATCGTCGCAGTTTTCGTCTTCAAGTTGTACCGGTTTCTTGTAGAAGTGCAGCGGTGGATTGCGCTGAAGTTCGTCTTCGTCGACAAGGATGGCACGGTTGTCCACGTGTGTGCGGATCCACAGTTGATCTGCAAGGTGAGCGTTGCTGGCAAACTGTCCGTACATGCGAAGCCATGTGATCTCCGTTGCTACTATGGCGCAAGTAGACAAAATGGGGCTGATCTGGTTGCCCATGGAGGTTCCACAGGTTTGCTGGAATACTTCACCAAAGGCCGTGAACGCACAAGCGTCGAAGCTGAACTGGATGATAGCTGGAATGTGCTGCGCTTGCATCTTTATCATGTCGGATTTAACACTGTAAGAGGACTTGCCTGAATGGACGGGGTTGATCTTGTGGTGCGGATCCACAACGATGACGTGGTTGTTGTTGTCGAGGAACTCTGATGTTAAGAAGTGTATGCTGCGTATGATGTCTGATTGGGGAATGGAGTTAAAGAAGCCGACCAAATCGTGGTTGAGGAAGCGAAGGCGTCTCTCGGGATGTAGGTGTTCGTTGTTGTGTAGGAAGTGGTGTATCTCTGCCCAAAGTTCTGTGGTGCTGTCGTTGCCGAAGTGGTTGGGCCAGGTTACTTTGAGCGTTTGTTGCAATGCTAAGGCTGCGACTTTGAGGAGCTTTTCAACGCAGGTGTTGGCGTAGGCAATGATCGTCTTTGCTCCATTCTTTCTTCCTCTTCATCATAATGTAGCCATATGGGAGTGGTTTGTCGTACGCCAGCAGCTTCTTGTAGTGCTTGGACACCTCTGCAGGTGTGTTGTTTTGCATGTCATCTTTGATGTCCTGGACGCTGTCGTCGAGCATGCGGAAAGTCTTTGGGGCATCCAGGCGTTGTACGCCGCCTGATTGTAACTGATGGGACAGTAAATCATAAGATGGGCGTTGGCGTGATCTTCGTTGTGGATGATGTAATTCTTCGGAATAAAATGGAGATGATGTGTTTGACCAGTCTGTGCGTCAATCTCGGCCCTTGTTCAAGGTGTTGTCGATGTAGTTGCCATTCTTTGTCGAAGGACTTTCGAACTCGTCCAAGATGTGTTGGTCATGAGGAAATTGGTGATGTTGAACCCACGCTTGAAAATGATCCGAGCGTTGCTGCTTGAGTCTGCGTTTTGACGGAAGGAAGGCGTTGCTGGCTCCAACGTTGTTGAAGATGTCATGGGACTTCGGCAGGTTGAGGGTTTCTAAACCGGTTACGACATGGCCTTGATGTAGTTGAACTCGGGGATGCTTTTTCGCAAATTCCTGGCATTGACATGTCTGGAAGTCTCGTCCGAGGTCCGTCACGGTCCGCTTGTGGTTCCACGATGCCTTGCTGAGCGCTTGGTGTGGCATCTCCTGGACAGTCTTGGTAGGTAGGTGATAAGGTACGAGAACATGTCGATGTTGACGAATAAGATTGGCAAGGAACTTCTGCACGCTGGTCTTGAATTGCAAGTGAGCAAGAAGGGGCAATTTAAGAGGTTTGTTAAACCTGGGAACTGAAGCATTCCTGAACTTAAGCACAATCTGGCCCGAGCTTTGGATCGCCACGGCTGCTCCATGTGGTTGGCGAGCCGGCACAGCAATGTGACTGTCTCATTGTCGTGCTTTCCACTTCTGAGTTCACGAGATGCATCGTACTCCTGCTTGGTGTCGCTGGAGATGGGGTAGAGCAGCTTCCAAAATTGTGTTTGTTTGGGTAGAACGTTGAGAAGGGGTCTGCTTTGCCCCTGGATGCGTCAACGTAGCTTCTAATTGTCCGGCTAGCGTATCCGGTGGACGTTGTGCGTGAGGCTGTTGTCGCTTGGGAACGAGACCATGCATCATGAGCCTTCTTAAAGGGGTAGTTCAGCTTGGGCTGCCATCGTTGTGTGAGACAATGTTCTTCAGCCCAGGCGTCCATGTACTCCTGGTGTTGCTAAAGTACTCGTAATTCTGAGAGTCGTTCCAGTACCGAATAGCAATTTCTGTAATTTCTGTCTCCGGAAGTTTTAGTTGCTGTAGCTGTCGGAGTTTAGCCACTCGGTTGTACTTTGAAAACTTTTGTAGAACCACAAAGCGCCTGCAGTCGAAGCTCAAGTCAAAACAACTGTACAAGTAAAAGCAGGAAAAACTTTGTGTAAAACATGGCGTGTTGCGTGGGCGTAAAGGTTTATCACCCCGCCTTGAGTTATGCCTACGGCGTACACTCACACTGACTTTAGCACTTTCGCCAAAGTTGCCTACGGACTCCCACATGTAGCTCTAACCTGCTGCACATGGATATCACAAAAGTAGGACTTGTTAGAGTTGACAAAGCAACTAGCACAAAGACTCAAAGGTTCTTGAAACGAATTCCCGAAACCGAATTTACCAGGCTGGCACAACTATGCACATGGTCACATACACCTGGTCGCAAAGGCAAAATGCACAATGCTTTGCATGCAACTTTAACTTTAACGAACTTTAACGGCTCACTGCACTCACTGCATAGCCCTGCTGTGCGTAAAACTTGCATCAGCGCAAATGGGCGTTCAAACGTCCCGCTCTTTTCACAAACCCTTGGCAGCCGTAAACATTGACCACCGTAAAAGGGTATCAAAAGCATTTCTCACACGCCCTGGCAGCCGCAAACATTGACTGCCGTAAATGGGCGGCATAAGCCATTCATCCATCCATTCATTTGCCCCTGGCAGCCGTAAACATTGGCTACAGTAAAGGGGCCATCCATCGAATTTGTTCGTGAACCATCCACGGCTCCTCATAGAAATACTCGCTTCATCTATCAGTGCCCATCTCGCATTGCACAATCGCGGCACTTTGCATACGTTGTTGTTCGCCGTCCACGAACATGCTCACATTCAGCGCTGCTGCGGTGTGACCGCCCGCGTGCGGAAACGAAAACATCACCATCCACGACGCGCGGCTGCTGACGAAGCTGCTGCACCTCATTGCACAATCGTTCATTCCACGACTCAAGTCCACGGCATTCGTCACGAAGTTGCCTGTTCCACTCCTTTATCTCAACAAGCTCATTCTTTTGCTGCCGCATGATTGCCTCAGCATGAAAGCGATACTCATCGCGATCATCACGGACTGCAGCTTGCACACCAATCTCAGCACGGGTAATGATCACATGGGCGCGCTTGCCACTGCACCACCAAACAAAGCTGAAAAGCACAATCACACATGTGAAAATCATCATCCATGCCATATTCCACTGCATAAGCCTCGTAGCCGACACTGCAAAGCACACGGCACCTGAAGCATCCTCCTCCTTGAAACCCGAGGCCATGCTATACTGCACCGCTGAGCTCAACACAATGCTTCTGATCGTCTGCTTGGACACTCGGGTTGTAGGCTCAAGGCGCTTTAAGTTGCGAATCATAAGCTGGATTGCTTTCTTCTCCATGTGCGCTGCATGCTCTTCCTCTCCCACTCTCTCATTGTTCAGTGTGTTGTAGACCTGCAGCAAGTACATCAGGAAAAGCATGCCAACCCTCGTGAGAAGTTTCGTGTCCACATCACTCGGATTATACTCCCCACGAATATGCCGAAGGACAACTTCCCCTCGGGCCACCGCTTGCTGCACCCACAACACACGACAGGAGAGATGTCGAATTCTCCCCACACCTGATCTCTGCCACACTTGCTTCCCGCTTGAAGAATCCATGTAAAGGTGCACCGGCAACTTTTCAAGCTCAAGCAGAAAACACAAAATGTTCTTCAGGAGAAAGCTGTCGGAGAGTACACCTGCACTTGCATAAAGCTCAGCCTCAGCACTACTGAGTGCAATGGTTCGTTGAGTACGGGCTGAAGTGCCAACGACGTTTCCTTGAACGCATATAACCCCCGACGAAACACTCTTGCGATAGCCCTTCTGCGAGGCCCAATCAGAATCAGAGTAAGCCTCCAATGTCCACTCCGAATCGTATTTCTCGCCAAGCAGTCCTTCACCTGCCCTTTGCGAAGTCATCAACATGCCCTGGTGCACAGTACCTCCTAAATACATGGCCAAATGACGAAGCATCTTCATGTCACGACGTGAACGGCCGCTCATCTTCTGTGATAGAAACCGTATGGTTTCTGAGACTCGACCAAGTCAGCACTCAGGTATAGCAGTATCCCGATGCATGTGCCGTACATCCCCGCCTCTGGTCCTTGGAGGGGTGTGCTTTCATCTACTTCCGTGTACCCTGGCATCAAAGGACACTTCTTGTTGCACATGTGCGGCTCGATGCTCAGAACCTCCAAAAGCCTTTCCACATGTTTGGGATGCGGCGTAATGACAATGCTGCAACCATCTTCTCCTAGAACATGCTGCCGTTTCAAGAACATCATGGTGTCACCCGGTTTCTCAAGCATCTGACACGACACCTTAAAGTGCTTCTCCATTGCCGGCTTGAAGTCATTCTTCACAGCTGCTCGTTTGCCCAAGAACTCGATGTCATCAACATGTGTTTGCAAGTACGCTGGTCCATGTGGAGTGTTACACGAAAACATGCTCGGATATGCGACGCAGCATGAAGCATTCACTTCCTCACGCAAGCACTCAGTCAGTCTGGCGTGCCACTTCGCAGTTCCGTCCCGCTGTCCTGGCAGGAGACGGCCCAACATGAACTTTCGGATCTCCCTTGTGCTCGGGACCTCATACGTAACCTCGTGGCTTCCTCCTGCAGGACCATCAGGAACGCGTCGGAAACATCCATGGAACCTAATACCCAATTGCCATCCCTAGCCTGCAGGTATGTGAACATAGCTGGTAACACCTTTGTCGCCACTGAGCTGGATGCTGGGCTGTAAAGCCCTTCTCTTTCTGGACTCAACCAAGCGAACTCCCGAGCCACGTTCCGCGACCGACGCAGCCAAACTGGTCGATGTTGCTTTGTACTCGGGTCCACAATGGTCTTCTCCCGCCAGGTCCTGACCATTTTCGTTGAAAGCTTCTTAGGATTCTCACGGCCTTTGGTGGGACTTCCTCGGAATCAGGCGGAAGCAAAACCTTCATGCCACCGAGGCGTGCCAACTCAAACTCATCGGCCAACCTGTCGAGCTCACTCATCTCTTCACTGCTGAGCCAAGGTTCGTGCTCCGAAGTCCTGGGAAAAATGAGCTTGGACTCAATCTCGCTAAGATCCAGCTCCTCACGATCGGCATCATCAAAGCCCTCATCATAATCCTGAAGATCATCTAAGTCCTGATATGTGAAGGCCCAGTCAACCTCCTCATCTTCATGCTCGTACCACTGATCACCGATCTGGCAAATGGCTGCGCACTCAACCCTGCAAATCCTCTGCATCACCCGGGGCGCCTTTGACGCACATGGGTTCTCTGACAAACCCGATGCCACCTCCGCGGTTGCTGGCTCGCCTGTTCGAGCCTGCATAGCCTGATCGGACACCAGCTCGCTGGATCCCGAACTGGAGACATCGATGCATCGCTATGTGAGCCGGCCTGTCTCGACCTCATCAAGGGGGCTTCCTCGGTCCCCGCCTCACCAGGTTCTCCAGGATGTCCAGGATCATCACCACCTTCACTAGAGCTGTCGCCGTTCGAGGTGGAAGGGTCACTGCCAAGCTCGTCGCCAGGATTTGGCGCTTGCGATGTCGGGGCCACTGCCTGCGGTGGAACGACCCTCTTATTCACGATCAGCTTGCCACCCAAACTCGCAAACCCGTGCTCCCAGGGGCACAGGGTAACCTCTCCGCAACGATCCAGATTCCACCGGTCCTGCTCCACCAATCTTCTCACTGATCTCGTGAGGAACAGCCCCTGAGCGGTTGCGATGATGTGGGTATCACTCTGGGTCGTCTTGCCTAGCCACACTGCTTTACACCACCGAGCGCCTGCCTTAGCACTCGTTCGAAAATATCCAAGCACCACCTCGCCGTAACAGCAAAGTCTACCAACATACTGACTAGCCGTTGCTCTTTCAAAAGGAGTCAAGCGCAGCAAACCGATTGTGAAGAAAAGCAGCACGAACGAGGCTCCACATGTAAAAAGGATGCGGGGCTCCGAAAACAACTATGCCTCCCGATCCACAGCACTCTTCCACTTGGCCCACCAGCACGCCTGCGTGGGCGCGGATTTCCTTCCATGCTTGTTCCACCGTCTCGTTCGCTTCGTGATCCTCAACCGGAGTCGTGACGCTCCTGGTCTTTATTCCCAGCTGCCTGCATGCCCTTTCTGAAGACTTCACCACGGCCTTGATCGATGGTTCACCATCAGATTTGAAACACACTTCACGATGCCCCAACCACGCAACAAATCGCACAAGCTCAGTGGTTAAGTATGACAAAGCCTGACCTCCCTTGCTCAACGTGGGAATAGCATGCACTGCCTTGGTCTGGCGATCATGAACCACCAGCACCGTGAGCAGGTTCTCCTCCGATTCTTGTCGTTTGCAAAACCCAAAGTCAACGCTCACCACTGACTCACTAGTGTGGCTGTGATCCTGACCATGATGACCGTCTTGTCTGCCCCGATGCGCAACACAAAGAGCGCACCAGTTCCGGTAGGGCTGATGCGTTATCGAATGCTCGGCGACCTCCTGCGGCGTCGGCTCACCCGGCTTGACCACACCCTTCGGCTTGCGCTCTGAGTCACCCACGCTAGCCGCAACCGCCTGGTTCTCGACAATCAGTGCGTGCTCCTGGATGCGCCGTCGAAGCCCTCCGAGGCACTGCTTCTTGCTACCTCTCTTAGAAAGTTCCAATGCTTCACAACCCGCTCTCAAGGCCTGCAAAGTCGACTCCGCGGTCAATCTCACGCCATTCACCTCAACCTCATTATCATCTAGAGGACATGCCGCTCTTCAACCGGTGGCTCAGCTTCACCCACCGCCGCAGGAACAACATTCTCGGCATCAGGGTTGAGGTCACGACGATCCTCAGCATCAAGGGCTCCTCCAGCGCCGTCGCGAAGATCAGCGTCAGACCTGGGAGCCAAAGTGTGAGCATCACTTCGAACTTCAAAACCAAGATCACTCGGAGCTAGAACATGATCATGAGCGATTGTCATCACCAACTCAATGTCCAGAGGGTTGTGCAAGCCGCTCTCAAGGTCATCGAGCGTGCTAATGTCTTTGCAAAATTTGATCAAATCCCAATCTTTGCCGACTCTCTTGATGAGGGTTGTTCTCCTCCACAAGAGTTCCCCAAAAGGGAGCAAGGTCGTGTTGATAAAATTCCGCTGTAGCCACACCTCACGAACACTTTGGGCCCCACTTGCACCAAGGACCCGTCGGTGGGGATGTTTGACAACACAGGTTTCAAGGTCACGGCCCGAACATGTACCCGTTGATCACGCACATCCTCGCTGGGGGCATCTTGCTTCAACAACCTGATGGAACCCTGCACTGCCAAGCTGTTCCGCCTGTAGTCCACGGCCACGCCGTGGGCATCACAACCGAGCTCTAGCTGATTGTTCCTCCTGCGCACTTCGAACCCGCCTTGTAGAGCCTACCCAAGCACAGCAGTGGATTGTTTACTGGCGCTATGATGAAAGACTCCTTGAAGCAAAGATCACCCAAAGCCACTTCCGCAACTCGAACTTGGGAAACCGGAAGGTCGTTGCCCTGCGCAACCACAAACGAGAGCTCTGAGTTCGTGGCCGGTTGGCCAACAGAACCAAAGCGAAGGACAATGCACCACGATCGGCTCCCGAATCAAGTATGATCTCAATGTCTGCGCGCTCGGTCCACTGCTCATCGTTGTCGCTGTATGCCATGTCATAGGACTCTACCATGCGAACACTACCGTGATGAACTGTGTCTTGCTCTGTGAGGTCAAAGTAGGCAAAGGACCTAGGCACTGCATCCGCTGCTACTCTCCTGATTGCCGAAGCCGAAGAAGACGGGGCTGCCGTAGAGCTAGGCGCGATCGAAGGTGCCGGCGTCTCTCGCGTATTGGGCTCACTCTCGGTAACAGCACGCACAACACCATCACGCTTTGCTTGCCAGCAGTCTCTCTGAAAATGCCCTGGCTTACGACAGTAATCACAAACGCCCTTCTGACGGTCTTTGCCACCGCCCTTGCCCCCAGAGTTCTTGCCCTTCGGGCTGCCATAACCCTTGCCTTTGTCCTTGCCGCCTTTGGGGCTGCCATAGCCCTTGCCTTTGTCACCCTTTTCTTTGCCTTTGCCGCCTCTAGGAGTATCATACCACTGCTGCCCTTTAGGACTGCCCTTGTTAGCATCTTGCCCTTGGCCTTGCCTGTCACGATATCGATCTCCATGGGTGCTGGGCCGTTCCCGACCCCAAACTCTTGCTGAATCTTCACTGCACTGTAAACATGCGCAACGGTCTCAAAAGAAAGAACTCGCTCGCGAACTTCTGCATAAGTGGAACTCTCTGACATGCTAAGCTGGACTTGTTGCCTAACATGTGCTGGCAACGCCTTGGTGAGTACACCAAGCAACATCTCGTCCTGAATTGGTGCCAGCCTTCTGCGATCCCCTGGCACCCCCTGCGTTCTCGGAAGATGACATGTCTACGTCCTGGAATGTGTAAAAGTGCCCGTTGTAGTTTGGGTTCCCCACACACACACACACTTATTTGGAATGACCCTCAATATGACCGAAGTCATACCATGGGTTAGCAAGCTAGTTTCATCATGCTGTGGCATCTCCTCGAATTTCTTCAATATCTTCGTTTGCTTTGCAATTTGATTTTCGAATCTTGGTGCAGGTACGTTACAAATGTCCCTTGAAGGGGTGCCAATCAGCTGTAGTTGGTCGCAGTCAAGCAATCCTACATATCCCAACAAAAATTAAAAATGTATCTGCATATGCCGATTCTACAAATTCTAATTCCAGCATACATGAAACTGGGCATGGCGATGCCGAGTCTACAGTTTCAACCAGGACGCAAAGCACCGGCAAGCGGCAACTACATTATATTCGCGTTTGTTATCTGGTTTTAGTGGTGCATGCATGAGTGAAGCAGACTTTAGAGAGAAAGGACGGTGAAATGAAGGGGTGATGATCACACGTGCATAATTAAAGATCACAACGAGTGGAGATGCGCGCCCCCTGTATGTGGCATCTGGTTTTCGTGGTGCATGCATGACAGAGGGAGACTTTAGGGAGACAGGACGGTGAAATGAAAGGGTGATGGGCACGCACGCAAAGAGTTCACGACGAGGGGAAAAATGCGCTCCCTGTGTGCATTTGTGGTACATGCATGAATAAGAAGGTCTTTACGGAGTCAAGACGGTGAACTGAAAGGGTGATGAGTACGTGTCCAAGAGCCAGTGGCGATGGGTTTAAGGCCACAAACAATAGTTGTAGATCATCCGTCTGCTCGAGGCAAGAGGGCTTCGTTCGGCAAGCCGCAGCCAGTCTCATCTGCTTCCTTGTTTTGATATGCGAATATGGGAGTTCGCCGGTCTAGGTGGAGAGCTTTCGCAGGCGAAGCCGCAGCAACTCTCTCCCTTATGCTTACACTGTCAGCCACAAGTTTGGTATGTAGGGGAGCACACTTCGCGCATGCTAAAACAGTCCTGGAGCCCCGTCGCGCATGCTAAAGCATTCCTGGTCACAAGTTGTATGGTAGGTAAAATCATATCTGTTCACAGGCTGTATAGTAGGAGATGTCGCATGAGGAGCACGAGGAGACGCTGTCCCGTCATCTTTCAACATTTATGTAGGAGAGTATTGTGGAGAATCTGTTGCTCCCTCTGGTCATGATGAAGTCATGACAAGTGTGGGGTGTTCCAGTGCGCACTCACCCTCTTCCATCGCTGACAAACACAAACCAAAATCCTTGAACTCAGGTTCTAAGTGACCTACGACACCTACGACAAAAGTCGGTTGGCAGCCTGCTTGTCTGTCTTCGGTGTGCCACAGTCATGTCACTGTATGTCTCGTGAAGTTACAGGTAACTGGCTTCCCGCGGGCCGCTTGTACGATCAGTCAAGCGAACATGCACATCCTCGCCTCCGACAAACTCCCAAGTGAAAGAACACACGTTGCCGATCCCAACCTTCATTTATCCATCCCCTAATACTCGAAGGGGGAACGTGAAAGTGAAGGCTTGCCTGTTTCGACCCCGCCCCCCCCCCCTTTCCCCCAAGCCTTCAGTCCCCCAGCATGGGGATAGAGAACACAAGAGCTGCAACGGGGGTGGAGGGGAACCAGGGGTGCCCTTCAGGCAAGACGCCCTTAGTGCCGCCGCCGCCCGGGGCCGCACCTTTCGCATAAAAACTCCCGCCGTTTGAGCGTGCTAGTGACCTGCCTCATTTTCATCCTTTAGGGCCATCAGCAGAGCCTTCAGTTTCATCATCTGAAAATTTTACGGACCTCTTTTGCAAAAAGATGCGAACAGTGGCTTGTGGCCCATGCAAAAGTCTGCCGGCGCACTTTTGAGTTGTCGAAGACTACGAACTCATGGCACGAAGCCTTGCTGCTTGTCAGATATGAACCGAAGCGACATGCGAGGACACAACCTGATCTTCTTCGTAGGTGTTGCTGCTTCCTCGAAAGGATTCGTAAGGCTTGAGACAGCCGCAGCCTAATTTCCACGAATCTACACACCGGATACAACGATATCCAACGCCAGTGAAACGATCAGGCTAGCTCACGAGGCGGAACTGTTCTCAAGTTATGAAGCTTCACGGAGCCGAGAGTTTCGAGCTTTGAGGCCCCGCGTCGAAAAGACTGCCAGTGTAATGGACAAATTAGATGTAGACTTGTATCCGTATCCGGCCCCAAGTGCCAGTGTGAGACGGACTGCGGAAGGGCAAGGTCCGTTCTGGCGACCATGGCAATTAGCCGACAAATGGCTCGACCTGCCAAACCGATGACCGTTCAAGCAACACCAACCTTGTACAAGTTAGCCTCCAAGCCTTGACGTGGACTAAGCAGCTGATGTCAGTTCTCGGGGCGCTCATATCGTGACAGGACTGAGTGACGACAGCACCATGTTGGAGCAACGGACAGACAGACTAGACTTGCACCCATTGGTCTGCTACTGACAAGTATTCTAAGTCTTGGGCGGGATCAGCAAACGAGAAAGCATCTCCACAAGCAGTCAATCCCTTTTCAGCGTGTATGCAGTCTGAACGGAACGCGACAGTTGCAAGCAAGGCTGCACATCGTAGAGTGCAGCGAACTGCTGTCCCATGCTGCTCGAGCAATCACGGCTAACTTGAAAATCGCATGCAGTGCATTGCGCATCGTGAGAATGTGGGGAAGCGGTCACTGCAGCGCAGTATGGACTGGCGCATGCTGCTGCATTCGTAGAGGCGGGGAATTCCGCCACGGACTAGGTCGAAGCCTTTGACAAAATGTTGTCATGCGGCATCGTGTGATGTCACAGCACGAATCTTCTCAGTTCAATGGCCACGTGATTGCCAGAGATGTTGCACGGGCTCACGCGCAGTCATACGTGGCTGTCGAACCGAAGCTCAGGACCCGCATATGCCAAGCAACTGGTGGTCGCCTTGCTTCAAATTCTCACTTAGCCCCGAAGGCACCGTGCAGACTGTGATAGCGGCGCTTCAGACTCCGTAAACGCTTTAAAGCTAGTGCTCTTATGGCCATACACGGGTGCTACAAAAGTACGACAAAGTGCCGGCCGCTGCCCAGCACTGGTCTGGAGTCTAGAGAAAGAATCGAAGCACGTCCGGACCAATGCTGAGATGTGCACTTCCCTTCATGCTGCCCTGAAGCCACGCACAGCTGGCAACCAAACGTGGCCTGCTTTCACTCTGGATTGTCTTTGAGCCGCTGCGTATCCCACCTGCTGGTGGCTAACACGCTGTATGTGATACATCGTCCACCGCTTTGCAAGACTTTAGTATGTCCTGGGTAGACGCACAACAGTGTCCGTTTGAGAAGCTGGCAAGACTAGGACTGCAGCTTTGGCCACATGATGTGCTGTGATGGTTCGTTGACTGCGATTGCTTCTACCACCGGCCCAAAGCTGCCTTCTCGCCAACCATGCTAGCAGCACAACAAACTAAAACCAAGAACGCTACCGCTCCGAAGCCATTGAGAGAGAGATTGAACATACCGTGCCGTCGAACAAAGCCCCAACACTAGTGTGACATGTCGGTCCAGCGCGCAAGCCGCTCACAATAGCTCGCGCCTCTTGCCCATTGGTTCAAAAGGAATTCGCCACCCGAATCTAAACACTGGCGTTACATATCGATGCGGCCCGTTCTGTGCAAAATCCTGCAGTGCCGAGATCCAAACATGTCCACGAGAAGGGAACAACAAGTGCCAGCGAAATTGCACAACACATCCATACGCAACACCGGCCGGCGGCAGCTTGCCCGGCACAACTGACAGGCAAGGCTGCAAAGCGAAAGTCGAAGTGAGCCTCCTCTGCCGAAAGATGTTGTCAGGATTCTTGTTCTATGTGGACACGGGAGCAATTTGGCAATCGCCTCCTCAGGCGCAGTCTACCAAACCGCATATGTCCGCATCGCCTACTTCGTTCAGAACGTTGTCGATGCTGGCCTTTGGTGTTGGCACGCCATGTTGGTCATTTTCGGCTGCAGCGCGTCTTTACAACGGAACCACACGAACTGGGGCACTAATGGCACTAGTCACTAGGACAATGCTCTTTCGCTTGGGACTGACCTCTGGCGCAGCTTGGACGGTGTAAGGCTGAAGGTTGGGCCCGCCATGTGGGGCCAGGGCTGACTCGCAACGGTTGCCGCTTGAAGTGCCTGAGCCTCACGTCGAAGTCCGAGAAGCCCCAACATCACCTGGATGTCCTCGAAGCACTCCTGGCACTTCACCCGCCTGCTACAGCAGCCTCGGCCTAAGCATGCAGCGTAGCGGAGACGTCTCGGCATTTGCAGGTAGACTTTATATGTCGCGCCAGCCAGTCTTGACACCGCCAAGTCATGTCTGGCAGGCCACCGATATCTGCACAAGCGCGAGTGCTTCATGCACCTCGCAGGAAGGAAATGCTGCACAACGCCTGCGCAGTTGGAGCATCTTCTCGCAACAGGGTCGCTGGCGACAAAGCCACAATGCCCATGGTGCTGGGTGGGCATCTGACGATTACGATTCCAGTTCGCGGTGAAGCCGTCGACAAAACCCAGCCGAGGGCCTCGACTCTAAACACATCTAGACATATCCAGCCTTTCCAAGAATCATACGCTGCACCGTGCGATTTAGGAAACCAAGTCCCAGTGCACAAGCAACTGGCTTGTCAAGGGCGGCGAGCGCCAGGAACTGCACGCTCTGTACCCAGCAAGCGAGCTTTACCTATCCGTCTCGAATCTTCGGAGCCAGAAGAATCCTCTTTGAGTTTTGCTGACGCGTTCGTCGTACTTCGTGGTGGATGCAGGAACGGAATCAGATTCCTCTCGCGAGTTCTACCCTTGGGCCACGAAGACACAGGCTGCAGGCCAGGAAGGCCGGAGCATTGCGAACAAGCCGATTCACAAGGCGAGTCTTGCCATCCCAGAGTCGGAGTCTTGTGCCTGTGTGGGTAGTGTCGGTTGGTGGAAGGGACGCCGGGAGAGGAAGTCACCATAGGGGATGCGAGGCAGACCTGGAGGAACTGACGTCCTGATCTTCAATGGAAAATGCTGACAGTCGTGGTGGTGAGCACGATCGACTTCAAACACCAGGTAGGTTGGTCAGTGAGGTGTATGCAGAAGCCAACTGCCACTATTGCCCGTCCAAGGCTAAAATCCGACTCCTTGGCCTACGCATGCCAGTGCGTGCAGATCCCGTGCGCAGCAGCACGGAATAGCGGTTTGGGCTCCACGCCAGCAGTTCACGCGCATCCCCAAGCTCGGCACCTAGCATGCTTACATTGCATCGAACGCTGCCTCTGGCAGTTTAACTGCGTTCCCCGGCAGCACAACCGGGTGCTTTGGAAGAATCCGGAATCGAGGCCCGCAGGGTGGACATACACATAGATTCTGCAAATTTGGACGACGGGTCCAGAAGCGGAGCATGCGGAGTTGAGGAAACTTGAAGTGCCTTGCAGGGCCCCTGGCAGCCTTTGCAGGCTTTGCAGCCTCGCAGCGCCTCGTGGTGCAGTGCCGTGCAAATTTCTGTGCGACTCGAGACTCGGCCCGACAGGAAAGAGAGGGACAGGCTGCTTCACACATGGCAACGGCACACGCGGCACGCTGTGATTTGCAGTCTGCTTTAATGCTGGTCCTCGATGTGCGCTGCTTGAGGAAGTGTCCTCTCTACATGGACACTGCAAATGCTCAGCATCACAGCAGTACTGGCATGATCGTGATGCTCCATGTCAGGACACTTTCCAAGCGGGAAAGCATGAAGCATGTTCACGAGACTTCAGAAGCATGCATGCTGCCCATGGAGGCTGCTCCAGCAGCATGTAGAGGAAGCTGCCGGTGGAATATGTCGAGCCAAAGGCCTGACCGGTCTGCTGGCAAAAGAAAAACCAGAATCGTTTCGGCAGAACAGCCACTCCGACAAAAGATTTCTCAGCACTGCTTGACGACACTCAGTTTACCGTCTGTGGTCACCGCCGCATCATCTCACAATGTGAGGACCAAATCGTGCAGGTCCTGGTGTCTGGAAAAGTGTCCCCAACGCCACCTCAGCTCACCTGCAGCTTCATCCAAGTCTGCCGCNTCTGTGGTCACCGCCGCATCATCTCACAATGTGAGGACCAAATCGTGCAGGTCCTGGTGTCTGGAAAAGTGTCCCCAACGCCACCTCAGCTCACCTGCAGCTTCATCCAAGTCTGCCGCGGCAGTTGCGGACACACGGGCAGGCATCTATGGCTGAGAGCTGGTGGTCAGTTTGCACAGACGCAACCTGCTTGCCTTGTCGGGGAATGCTCAGCTTACACACCTCGCGTCGCTCGCCCTGTGCCAAGAAAGAGCTAAGCAAGAAATGCTTCAGCAATTTATTGCATCCACGGTACCGGGCACAAGGCAGATGATTTAGTGATCTGACGAGCGCAAGAACATTAGAGGACACATGCCATGCAGTGACACGGGGCTGGGAGTGCTTCGAGCTTAGGGCATGCGCGAGGTTTGATTCACTGGGCCGACTCAAACTTACAAGGCACCTCACAGCCGATTGACACGCTGCTTTTCAGGACAGGCACAACCCCTTCGGCATCTGCTGCTGTCGCTGCAGACAACGCTTTGTTGAATATCCGAATCCGCACTTCCTGGCACCTGAACCCTTCGCAGTTCAGCATGACACCATATGACAGCCGCTTCCACGTGGAGTCACATGCATGCCAAATAGTGATGTTTTGCATNTTGTTGAATATCCGAATCCGCACTTCCTGGCACCTGAACCCTTCGCAGTTCAGCATGACACCATATGACAGCCGCTTCCACGTGGAGTCACATGCATGCCAAATAGTGATGTTTTGCATATCCGATCTCTACTTGAAAGGGCGAGCGGCACGACGAATCATCACGACGTCATGGATGCAGACTGCTATCCTTGTGTGCATGCTTGCGAAATTAGACCTTGTACGATCTCGCCAATGGCTGTTGCAGAGTCTTCGGAGCTCTCAAAGCAGCCAACACCCCAATTTGCACAAGCTCGGAGTTGCACCTAGCGAGCTGAACGCAGTATTTTGCTGTGTGTGCCTTCAAGAAAGGAAGGCTCTCTTTTATCTGAAGAGGGCTGTCTTACAGCAGCTTCTGCAGCATTCCGTTGGGTCGTCCGGCTTCCAGACAACTGTGTGGCATGCCACATCGGGCCTTCTGTGGTCACCGCCGCATCATCTCACAATGTGAGGACCAAATCGTGCAGGTCCTGGTGTCTGGAAAAGTGTCCCCAACGCCACCTCAGCTCACCTGCAGCTTCATCCAAGTCTGCCGCNTTGTTGAATATCCGAATCCGCACTTCCTGGC
This sequence comes from Symbiodinium sp. clade A Y106, assembly GCA_003297005.1. Classification (NCBI taxonomy): domain Eukaryota; class Dinophyceae; order Suessiales; family Symbiodiniaceae; genus Symbiodinium; species Symbiodinium sp. clade A. Next base: position 64,982 of record BGNK01002541.1, on the reverse strand, counting down.
ACCTGAACCCTTCGCAGTTCAGCATGACACCATATGACAGCCGCTTCCACGTGGAGTCACATGCATGCCAAATAGTGATGTTTTGCATGTTCGATCTCTACTTGAAAGGGCGAGCGGCACGACGAATCATCACGACGTCGCAGCCGCAAGCAGTGACTCGTGTTTGCCGATGTGTCAACATCGAGCGATCTGCCGACGTTCTGAAAGTAAGGCATGTGATGTGCCTCGAGCATTGGCTTTCTTTCTGACTCGAGGCCAGCACTCCTCAAGCTGCAACTTCATGGAAGCCGCTGCAGACCCCGCACCAGCAACATTGAACAGCTTTCGCGCTGTACTCGATCTCTCAGAGACTGTAATAGCATCTTCGGAGCCCGACAAAAGCGAGGGCACCCCGAGTCGCACAAGGTCGGAGCTGTGTCCAGTTGTCAGCAGAGCACACAAGATTGCTTCGTCGATGTGCTGCGATTGACTAATGTAGTATCGCCCATTCGGCTCAAGCTTCCACAGCATGTCCTTGCGTCATCTGGCTTGCAGCAAAGCGATACTCTCCATCGTGCCCGACGCTGTCTCATGGATTCCACAATGCCGCATCAATCTGCTTCACCCAACTCTGCCACAGCTGGACCGGTCACCTAAAGCTGGTGCAGTCCAACGGTGGCTGACAGCTGCCGGTCCACCTGCAAAGAAGCAGCCTCCGCCTCCCTTCTCAACTTAGTGTTTCGCATCGAAGCTTGCATGCAAAGAGACGAAACTATGAAGGAACTACATCGACATTGTATTCCTCGATAGTCGGTGGAAGTGGTCAGCTTGGTGCATCTGGCCGGATGAGAGCGCAGAGAGAAATCGAGTGCGGTCATGTGAGTATACAAGAGTTCTGGTTTTCTACACCTTGCACAGCTTGCCAAAGCAGCTTCCAGCTACTCGGTATGGCACTGGCTTTCCATTCGGCATCTGCAGCTGGAACGGCACGCAGCACTTTGCTGAAACTCCGAGTCCAAACCACGTGGTTCTGGAGCTGTGCGCACTTCAGCATGACGCCACATGACACTCGCTCGTCAAGTGGAGTTTACCGGTTTACCTACATGCAAGAAGCTGAAGTTTTGGATGTTCGGTCTCTAGATTGCAGCCTGCGCCCTGCAACGGGGCATCACGCTTTCGTGGACATCTTGTCAATTACTGCCTACCTTCAAAGCGAGACTCAAATTTTACACTGGTTTAGAGCGCAGTCTTCACGCAAGGTTTCTGCGACAGAGCGGATAGCTCTTCGCTGTCATGCCATCGTGACAGCGCTGACTGCAAGATAAAACCATTTTTAACTGTGGCGATGAAACCAAAGAAATCGCAAGGCATCACTCGCTCTTCCTTTGATGTCCAGCTGTCTCCCACCCCGTTGCGCAGTCCGCGACCAAGGCCGAGTGTGCTTTCGTTTCCTTCGCGGTCTGAGGCATGTAAAGCCTGGCACATCCGGCCAGGCGCCAGAGAGTGACATGCTTTGCTCCGAGCCTGTGATGTCTGGGAACATCACAGGATCCTGTGTCCATCTGCATGCCCAAAGCCTGCACCCCCACCTTCGAGCTGGGCCATCAGTACTTGATGGACTCAGAAACTCTCCAGGCCAAAAGCGGAAGTGCGACGGAAACATACAGGAAGGATGGACGGACACCAAGGCTGCCAACGGCTGGGTGAGAGCCGGGGCACTGGTCTAACAAGCTTGCGAGGCATCTGTTTTCTCAAAACCAGATACTTTTAAGCAGGCAAGGCCGAGCTTCGGCTTTTGAGGCTTGAATCTTTACTTTGCATGGTAAGGATGTGCTATCGCCGTAGCTATGTTTTCTGAACTCAGATATCTCAGAGATGCTTTGTTCGCTGCGAAGCACATGCATGCAAAGCACGCGATGCATGCCACTACAGTGTGATCGATTCAGTCGGCAAGCCTTGTGACAGGCCCTTGGCCAGCCTCGCAGGCCAAACAGATCTGAACTGAGCTTTGCTGGGCGCAACGCAGATCACACTTAGCTGGACCTGTGGCTTCGCAGCAAAGGGCAGTCCGCGTTCCCGGGTGCAACACGGCACGAAACGCGGGCTTTGGCCTCATCGCACCGCGGCCGTGCTTGCCGGCATGAGGCAAGGCAAGAACGCAACTTGGGCGAGACGCCAAGCACTATGACTGGTGTGCACATGTGCGCACCATGCAGCCATGGGACACCAATCGGAGCCTGCAGTAGCCTGGCATCTGCACCGGCAGCCTGACCGCGTGCAGGAATGTGCCTTTGGTCTGGTCCCTCCGGCGAGGCATTCACTGACTGCAGGAAGGCTGAGCGTGCTTTAAATGCTGGCAGCAACATGGAGCAAACAAGCCTGCAAACCAAGCCGCTAGATAAACGCTGGGCAAGCAGGCTCTCACCCAGACGTCTGATGAGCTGACCGCATTAGCAAGGCCACCCTACAAGGCATAGGGCAACTAAGGCCAAGCAAGCGGAGATCCAGTCCGAGGTGTAGCAACTTGATGCGAACCGTGCACCCGGTGATGCCAGCACCGACCTGCATCGGTAGAACCCTTCGTCATAAGCACTTCTTACACGAAGTGGGATTAGTGGGCGGGATCGCCAACTTCGCCTACTCTAAATGGATGTGACAAGTCAGAGCCGAAGTGCCCTAAAAACCGAATGGCAGCAGTGGCAGCAGCTCTTCAATTTCAACTTAAGTTGCATGCCTCTGGCACACCACGGACATGGCAGGGGGGCAGGGGGCATGCAATGGCGTGCACAGGCGCTGCGAGGCGCTGCGGTCGGCAGATGGGCAAGCGCCAGGCCTGCCAGGCCGTCACGAAGCGTCAAGGAGACGACGATTGCCTTTCGTCACCCTACCTTTACAATCCTCTCCAAGTGCGCACCTGGGACTTCACCAAAATTCCGGCATGTTTGGTGGTTTGAAGCTTCCTGAAGGTCGCTGGTAAGCTGCGACTATCTGCGACTGCTACTGCTACTGCAAAGCGAAAATTGAGCTGGTTAGTAAATGAGCTAGAGCCTAGGGCCCAACCATAGCAGGGCCTTCTCGAAGTTGCGGGCACAAGAAAGACCATGGTCATGCAAAGCAACACACTGGCAAGTTTTGCAAGGCCAGGCGCTTCGTCAGGCAGACGCCGCGGCCGTGGCCACGACCGTGACCACAGTGTGACGTGGACATCACGAGTCAATCCAGCATAGGCGCAGGCGGAGTCCGGAAGCCTCGCACCATCACGTCCCGTCAAAAAGCAAAGGCACAAAGAGAAAACGGCAAAGACTCCAAGAAAGGAGAAAGGCTTTGGCAAGGCCAAGATCGCAAGGCCCAAACGTATCGCCGGCGGCAAGGAGCAAAGGAAGCTCCGCTTTGGAAGTCTTGTGTTGGCCATCTTTGGAATATTTAGGCTTGAGGTGTATGTACCCATGGAGCCGGCGGGGGGCCCCCGGACGCTTCCTAGAAGCTTGGAAGATGTTGGCCTTACCCGACCACATGGCCATGGCCCTCCGAGCGGGTGCTACAACACATGCGACTCGACAGTTCACGGCGCACATGTGAGCTCATCGTCTTGCACGTTCCAAAGCCGCCAGGTACTTCGCTTGCACGGAGCAGGAAAAGCCGCCGCCAGACTCAGTTGGGGGCCGAGCTTGCAAAATTCAACACGAATTCAGACCTCACTTCGTCCACTTTGGAGTGCTTACAGGGTCATAGAACCGCGAAAAAACAAACAAAGACTGTGCTCCTCTTCCTGATCCACATGTGGATGCTTGCAAACACCGCATTCTTGAGGGAGGGAGGCAGTTAGTCAAATCAACAATTTTGGATGGGCGAGCCATCTTGAAGTCAGCCACTGTCTGTCGGCGGTTTCTCAGAGGCACTAGGAACCCCTTTTAAGCCTTGGCCTTGGCGACCGGACTGCTGAGCACTGCTCGAGTTAAGGAGTGCGCAGAGGACTCGAGCCAACTCGGAGGGCAACAAACCTCCCGAAGACCGTGCGTAGCGCTGGCATGGGTGGGGTCAGGCCACATGAACGAAGTTGGCTTTGAAGCTTGCAGATTGCAAGGCAAGTGCAACTGCACTAGATCCGGAAAGCCTGATGTCGTCTAGGAACTCATCCTCGCCAACAAGAGCCAAATGGCACACCTGTCCAAAGCCCACCGCATGGATCAGCAGGTGTCGTTGAGCCCTCAGCCGTGAACATCCCGGCCCGGGGATGAGTCTGGGAATCTCCGGAGTCTTAGCATACGCTGAACTTCAAGGGTGGAAGGAACGGCCTTCATCGTGGTAAGCTGGCTCAAGCGATGACGATACTACAATGCCCAAGGGATCGCAAAAGTGCTTTCTGTAGCCGCACAAGCACTGGCTGCTCGTTGACGTTCGCAGGCTGGATGCATAAATGGGCTCAGCGATACATGCGCGGCTCATGGATCCCCTCGGCTGAACGACAAAGAGGGGCTGTTGGAAGCCTAGTAGCTCTCAACAAACCAATTGAATGAGAGGGGCCGAGCCTTTGCACACTCTTATGGGATCCAAACGATCCAAGAGCATCTTTCAAACATCTGGCTCAGCTTGGACTTTGTGCACCTACAACGACAACGAAGCAGGCGGCTTGGGTAGCCAGACCTTGTGCAAGGCTTCATCTTAAGGCTGTGCAGAGAGCCGAGACTTGACTGTCGCTTGCTATGCAAGATTCAACCCGTAGCGTGTGATGTTCGGCACGGATCAAACCCGCAAGCATACTCTGCGTCAAATCCGCAAAGATCGGGAGGAGAACATCCAGAACTTTGCAGCATCAGCCCCTACACAGCGAACCTTAGCTCGGAACTCTTGCACGTGGCCCTTTGTTAAGCAACTCCACCGACACGCTTGCCTATGGCCTTAGTGTAAAGCTGCCAAGAAGAGAGTCTTTTGGGTGGCTTTGGGTGAGTCCGTTGGGTAGTGGGACGATGAAAACTGCAATCGAACACAGAAGCTGACCCAATTCCCTGATCTTGCACGAGATGACACCCTCCAGGTCCAAAGCAGTTTTATACTCCGGTGAACGACGAGCTCTCGTAGGCCTTTGCATGGATGAGCGCACTAAGCGCACGCTGCGCAGGAGCGTATTGAGATACCCAGAAGCAGTTCTGGCCATACGGCGCTTCCAGGTCCTGGCTGACTCTGGAGGCAATGCCAGACTTCCTCAAGCCCGGCCAGATCCATAGAGGCGACTGATAGCTCCTGCGAGGCTAGTACGGCCAGATGTACTGGGAATTCCTTGCCTTCCACCCGACCCTGTGCCCATACACTACTCGTACCCGCGCAGTCAACCTCTTCAATAAGTTCGGAACGTTTCTGTACCAGAAACAGTCTTAGCATTTAGAAGGTACCTTTCTAAACAAGCGACACCGCAGCAACAAAGGCATTTCTTCTCCAGTTACAGTTCGCAGGCGCTGTCAGTACTGACTGAGATTATGATTGTGCGGTCTTATTGGTCTTTATTACTTCCAATTGGTTTTGATGGGAGGGCTATGACAAGAGGAGGGTGTTGATGGGAATCCCGAGCGCCTTCAACAGTGAACCGATAACACATCACAGGTGCAGATTATTCGCAGAATCGGCAGATGCACAGATGCGCAGATTCATTGGCGAGGTACCAGATCGTAGGGTCCTTTCAATTTGCGAATCTTCGCATCTGTGAACTGCGAATATTCGCAGATTTTCAAACTCTCTGGCAGATTTCTATAATCTGCGAATCTGCTACTGGCAGGGGGAAAATATTGAAATTATGGTTGCATTAAAGACCATGTTTTCCCTCTTCTCTGTGTACACAAGGATACAGGCATCGTTTGTAAGGTTAGCTTATGTAAACTGCTTTACATAATTTCATGTATGTGCTTAATGAGCCTACATAATTGAACTTCCAAAAAAATCCCGTTGTTTCCGTCTTCACTAGTCACTTAGTAATCTAATTGTATCTCGGCCGTTCTACTTTAGAGTACCTAACTCACATAGCATCCCATTGCCAATTCCAGAGTAGGAGCTTCAATGGATATATTCAAAAGCAACTTGCCTTTTTATACTAGGGTAAGCTCATGGTCACATGGTCGTGTCAACAGCTGCCTGATTCAAAATTCTTACACAGTCGTCCTTAGGTTTCTATTCATGTCGTGACGAGGTCATCGTCGTCGAGGTTCATGATTTTGTTATGGTTCTATTATGGTTTGGTTTACGATTTCATTATGGATGTTGGAAATGCACGTATTGGATACGGTTTCCATACGATTTTGATGCATCCCCAACCTCCTCCAGGACTAGTTATGATATGTTTTTACTGCTGTTGATATGGTTTTCGCACTTGCAGCCGAGCTGTTTTCCGAGCCGTGCGTGCTTGCCCGCGTAGCGAAAACCATAACCGTCTTCTAAACCATAACACGACCATATTCAAACCACAGCAAAACCGAATTTACAACCATAAGCGGAACGAAACCCTAAACTCTGCAACAGAACACAACCGTAAAATGATTATGAATATCTTTGTTGGCACATACCGCTACGTTCAGGACTGGTAGTATCGGTGGCTAACAGTATTTGTACTAGCGGTAGCGGTACTGCTACTGTAATACTAATATCACTACTATGATTACTGGTAACATTGATGCTTGAGCAACGGCCACGAGTACTACCCTTCTTGGTGACTACCAATGCCACTGCTAGAAGCATGAGAGGTTTAGGGGTGGCCAGGGTTGCAGGCACGTAGGAGCGCAGCGGAACTGCAGACCGCAAGAAGCCACATTAACGTGGGACTGCAGGGGAGTGCAGGCTGCAGGGGCCACAGGAACTAGAACTGCAGCGTCTTCGAGCTGCCATCCGGCCGAATCCGAATCCCTCCAAAGGATACTGAATGCTGGGCACAATATCGGAATCACCAAAGCCTGCCGAGGCTGGGCTCTGGGGTACCGTCATTTCTGACCCTCTCGAATGGTCCTGCAGGGCCCTTTCCTCTCTCCAAAAACCAGTGCCGGGCAGCCTCGACAAGTTGCAGGAGAAGCACTTTCAGTGCCAAGGAAACACTTGTCATTCAACATATCTCGGCATCTTGACTGAACATGGACACCTTGGGATTGCCTCGCACACTCCCCTGCGAGCCTTCGATGCAGAAGCCACGCAATCAAAGCCAATCAAGCTGGCCGGTGTAGTAGACCGAATCTGAGAACAGTACCTGCAAATTGAAGGCATTTTCATGGACCATCAGCCACTTACACTTACATCGCCGAAATAAACAGTTCCTGACTACTGCACACGCGTACCGACCCTGTCGTCTACTTTCGTAGATTTGGGCTTGTCATACCTTCATCTTTTTGGGAATTTTAGCCCGTCACCCTGTCATCTCCGATGTCACTCACAGACCCATCCGTTCCGAACAGGGTGCTGTGCTCGCCACCCTTTATTCATTGCACGACACTCCTTAATGCTCTTTTAGCACTCATGAGCTTGCCACCCGTCATGTCCCTTTAGGGCTGTTGCGCTCGCCGTGCAGGGTTTGGGCCCACCACCCCATCATCTCCTTTCGGGGGTTTGGGCAGTTGCCAATGCATCAATGCATCATCTCCATTTGGGGGTTGGGGCTCCCACTTGCCAACCCCATCATGTCCTGTTGTGCTTGAATACCTACTGACAAGACATGTCACCACGCCTTGTCGCTAGTCATCTGCCACTGGCAACGTGCAGCCGCCATGGCCAAAGCAGAAAGCTACATCGAAATGCTTCGGCTCCTTCCAACCCCGAGGTTGTTGTGGAAACTGCAGCAGCTACAGACACATCCGCCAAGCCAATGAAAACGACAATGACGCCGAGAATGTCTGATTACTCTCAAGAGATTTCAAGAGTCAAACTGAGCGCACGAGCCCCGTGGCAGCAGGTGTTGAAACTTCCTGTTGCAACTGGGCTTGGGGTCCAGCGCTTACATGGTGAAGCCTTGTTCGCTAGCAGAGTCGTCGTGCCTGCAGTTTAATGCTTCTGCATTCTGTGCGAGACTGTCTCCGGAACAAGCCCAGGTTTGGCCACGGGGAAATTCACCTTGATGCAAACAAGCCGTTTTCGACACGTCGACAGCAGCTATCAGATATCAGATGCTATCTGCAGTCTGTCCCGGGCCCGCTCAAGGAAAAGGCACGAGCTCCATGAGCCTCGGTCCCAGGGACAAGGAGAGGCCCCCCGGGCATGCGCCCAAGGCCCAGGCGTTCAGCAGGTGCTTTAGCTGCTTGCACCGCGCCGAGGCAGACACTTTCAGGTCTGCCTCGGGAAAGTGCCGCGGAAGGCGGAGCGGCTTTTCGCGTGCCCACTTGGAACCGGACCAAGGCCCGAAAGTCGAACCCCCAGGTTGCATAGTCAGGCCTGAACTACCCAAACTGAGATAGCTTCGAACTCGTAACTCCGGTGCCACGTCACTTCCACATGCACTACACTGCCATGTGCTGCCTTGTTCGAGGCGAGCCTGACACTGGCCGAGCAAGCCAACCTACTGTGCACGTCACATACTTACACATGCGGTCCCCTGGTCGCAGTGCGGAGTGGTCGGCCGGCTTTCATGCTCGAAAGAGGACCCTGAAGCGAGCTTCGAGAGGGAGGGTGGTGTAGATTGGCAAGGAATGGATCGAGAAAAGTGTAGAGTCACCAACCAGGTTGAAGAAAGGTGCAGAAAAGGGCCTGCTGCGCTGCTGGAGAATATGTTGAGAACGACATCACATCAGCATCCGGAGCCAGATCGTTAAGGATTCGTTAAGGTGTTTGGGCTGCTGCGCCCTGTCGCTGCCGTGCTGAAACGACATAGTAACGACATCGCAGCCAAAAAATGACAAAGCAGCATAAGATGATGCGGAGCATGACTTGATAGGGCCTCGAATGCTTACGATCGACGGATACTTCAGGGCATTTGGTTCCCTTGCGATGCAGTCTTCCCTTCGCGATTCAAGGGCCGAGTGCTGCGAAACGGTTCATTGAATAGGGGACCTTTTGATAGCCGTTTTGGTGGGCTTGTGTAGGAAAGGTGTACTTAAAGCTAGAATGCTCAATAAAGAATGGCAGCGGGTCCAATGAGCCACACAAGCAATGTTTCATGACATCTGTCTATGAGCCAGGCGCGTTGGTAACCCTGCGAGGGTTACAAAAGGCACCACGCAGCCAAGCATCCTGGCAGGCAGGGGGGAAGAGCAGTATGTGGTCGTGGTGATGCAGACAGCCTTGTGCAACAATCTAGAACTTCGAATGCTGGAATGTGCTGCAACATGACAGACTGGGACCGGCACAAGTCCCAAACAGGTCTGTCAGATCGCCATCCCGTCGATGGTGACAAGTTGAAAAACACATTATGTTCGTGCTCAGACCGGTTCGATGCCTGTCCTTCTTTGCGAGGCCGTGAGGATCCAGCTACACTACGCTGCAATTGCGAACCAACAAGCTGAGAAGCAATGCGATAACCGGATATTGACGGGCTCTGAGCCATGGCGGTGATCTGGAAGGCAATCTCTGGGAACAGTGCCTTGTTCTGTGCGGTGGGCAAGGCCCCCAAAAAGAGCCGACTGCCGGCCCGGCTGCGAAAGATCTCCGTCGGTGTCCGCAAGGCTCGGCGAGGGCCCTCCTCCGCATGAGCCACCCGAGCCAGGCGATCAAAGTGCTCCTCGTCGTCCTGCCACGGCGGGCGCTTGGTGCCCCTTGGCTGCTCCTTCCTCGTCGACTCCGACGGAGGAGCACGGGAGACCGATGAAGCTGCTCGGGGGCGGGGACCTCGAGGATGACGAAGCCGCAGAGCCAGCCCGAGGAACCAGCCGCTCTGGCTGTCTGCCCCGCTCCGCTGCTGGCGGCACACTCGGCTCCACGGGATCCCTGCGGGGCATCTTCTTGACCTTGGGCTGCGGCCTGGACGGAGTCTCCTCGACCACGACCTCCACCTCCTCGTCAGCGGCGCAGCACGAGACTTAGCCCGGGTGGCTCCCGGGCGGATCGCTCCCGCCGGGGCCTCCTCCGGGGCTGTAATAACAGGCGGCACATCGCCAGAAAAGATGCGCCTCCTATCATGACATTCGGCTGCTGGGTGGCGACCGCCACACACACGCCCAGACCTCAACAGTGTCGCGCATTGGTGGAGAAGGGAACAGGGTGAAGCCTTGCAGGATGAGCTCTGAAAGGCCGAGCAAAGACGCATCCATTCCAAAGGAAGGCTGAGCACACCCTGCCGTTGACCGGGGAATCGAAGGCTCAGCGGGCCTGCCCCGGGTCACTCCCGTCCTTCCAAATGGTCGTGCCATCGAGGCGGACCTTCTCGGCCACAACATCCTGCAGCCACGAATGCACGCGGAATGCATAGCGAATCCCACTGTAGTGCAAGGGGAGGGCCGCAGCAGAGGCGCGACTTTCCCTCGATCTTACCAGGCCCCCAAAGACAACCTGCAAGCTGAGCGAAGTACCCACAGACGGGGCAACCCGACGCCAGAGCGTCACCTGCCTGAGCTGCCAGGGCTGGCCTGTAGGCCTCGATCCAAGCCTCCGCCCAGGACCAGCCATCCGTAAGCCGTAAAATGGGCCGGCAGCCCATCTGAAGCCCGACCGGTTGTGGCTCTGCTTGCCTTTGGCGCACCAGAAGTGGGCCGTAGACTGGATCACGCAGACGGGGAAGGACCTTTCCAGGCGACGGTGCCGCAAGCACCCGCTCATGATGAGCCAGTCTGCCAGCAAACAGCTCCACCTGAATTCCCCAGCGAAGGCCAGCTGTGCTAAAGCTGTGCCGGAGCTTTGGTGCCCTCTGTGAGGAACGGGTAGAGATCGACGGCATCGACATCACCCAGGCCACCAGAGCGGCCACGAACCTCGTACTGGGTCAGCTCGCGCAAGGTACGCAGGGTCCTCTGAACGGTGGCGCCCTCCGCTGCCGCGACCTTCTTGGCTGCCAGAGCCTTCAGGAAAGAGGCCCACTAAGGCCCCGAGGCTGCCGGGCACCTGCATCCATAAGGAACTCGGCCAGCTCACCAGCAGCAGCGCTCGTCATCTGGGGCGTCGAGTCCTTCTTCCGTGCAGCCGCAACCTCACTCACGGACTTCCGGGCCATCTTGCTCAAGCGGACCACCGGCCTAGCAGCAGCCCCGGCTCCCAGGCCAGCCGCCACAGCTTGATCGACCAAGCCCATCACAGCATCATCCGCCAGATCTTGGGAGATCTCTGCCCAAGCGTCTGCTACAGCATGGCCGGCGTTGGCTGCTGCCTCCTCCCACGAAGAGAAGGCGTAGGCGAAATCATCATCCACCATGAGGCCGTGACGCTCCCTGAACGTTCTGGGCAGCTCGGCGGTCCACCACCGTCTCGGCCTCAGAGACAGCCGGCGCATCCACCGCTCTCCATGGCCTGGATCGGGTAGCTTCCAGCCATCTTGCTGGCAAGAGCTGCAGCCACAAGTGCTCCCTCTATCTCGAGCCTACGTGCACCGGGTGCACTGGGCAATGCAATCGCGGCAGGGAGCGGGCAGCACCTCCATCCCGGAGGCACGATGGGCCCACGAACTTTCACCGAGCCGTCCCTCGGCCCATGAAGGCACAGCTTCGTTGACCGGTTCACGCCAAGCCTGCCGCCCCTGTTGCCACTGGCGCCATGCCACCCGAAGTTGGGCCAAGGTCGCTCCCCGCGCGGACGACTCAGGGACTCCACGGGCCTGTTGATATGGTCAGGTAAGAGGTCTGTCGGCCACAAGCCCGAGGCCGCGAGCCAAACCCTAAGCCCTAAAAAACCGCAACCTCACCCACGGACTTCCGGGCCATCTTGCTCAAGCGGACCACCGGCCTAGCAGCCCCGGCTCCCATGCCAGCCGCCACAGCTCGATCGACCAAGCCCATCACAGCATCATCCGCCAGATCTTGGGAGATCGGTCAGGTAAGAGGTCTGTCGGCCACAAACCCGAGGGCAGGTTGAGAACATCCACGGCCGCGGGCGGGTGGAAGTCTTCCCATGCTTTGGGCCGGAGATGCACCGGCGGCCACCACCACAGAGCTTCGAGCGTAGCGGGAAGCGAAAGCCTCCGCGGCCTTCACGGCAGCGCTGGCAACCCACCTTCGAGCAGGGCATTGTGCGCACTGCAGGCATGCCGGGGGGAAGGCCGCCGATAAGACCTGGTGGTGGCGGCGGTACGACTGGTATCTGTTTCATTCTCCACAACGTCCGTGCCAGGGCTCGAATCCGATGCCAGGTGAGACTCCTCAACGTCTCAACGCGCCAAGCGAACACGAGTTGTCTGCGAGAAAAATGCGCCCAAAGCCACTGCCAAGCGTGTGGAAAGAAAGGCACAACGTGCGCCAGGGCGAGCCGTGGAACCGCCGAGCGAGCAACCAAGATGTATGCACCCATCTCGCCCGCAGATCTCCGCACCTGCTGCGGCCAGTCTTTTTGCTGGCCCCCGTATGTTATACTTTGACTCTGCAGCTCGCTCGCCATCGCACGGAACGACCCTCATTTTGCCCAGGTTTCATCACAAGGCTACCAAGATACAATTTAACCAACATGCAGTGGATGTATTCTGCCTCCTTGAGAGCAAACCATTCATGGAAATAGTCTGGTTTGGACGCACAGCGAATTTCTTGTAGCAGCAGGTTGATGCACCGCAGTGGTCCCTCAACTCTCAAACACATGGCTGCTGCACGAAAGCCTCTGGCGGCCGACCTCACATAAACGAAACAACAGCCGAATGATTTAGAGCCACAAACTGGTTGCATATCCGAGTGCCGCCACCCACAATTGGTTGAAGGTCGTTCCTCAAGAGAACTGCTTCTTCGTCTCCGGCAGCGAGCAGCGTATAGCCTACCATTTCTCATCAGACATGTGACATAGCTTCATCCCGCCTTGCCTGGTGCAAGAGCCAGGAAGGCAGACAATGAGCAGCCTGTCATCCTTGGTGCTCACGACAACCTGGACTGTTGAACACTCTTGAGAGCTCCCCACTCGCGGCCACTTCCGCTTTGTTGCTGCCCACCTGAAGCGACATGCCTGTTGAGACTCCATCTTCCATTTGTGGCTTTGGATGACACGCCGCGTCATCAACAGTCACCAATAGAACACAATCAACTGCCTAGCTTGTGCTGGGCCTGAATCGTCACCGACTGGCATCTTCCTGAAGAGTAAATCAAGGACAGACAGCCCTCAACAACATCCAAGAACGATAAAGCCATGACAAAGCCATTTCGCACAAAGCAACACACGAAGCATGGGCCCCAGCTTTTGGAGCTGTTCTTCTGACCACACAAACCTGGGTCACCAGATTAGCTGGGTATCGGTGCGTTTGGGTATTTGTTATCAGTTTTGTTGGTGTATGCTCTTTTACCTATGGAAAAGTGGCCCGTGCATGAAGGAAACCTCATGTATTGCATTCACGGCGATTAAAGATCTTAACTGGCTCCAACGGTTTCAGATCCAATGACTCCTGCTGCTGCTAACATAATCATACATTACCCTCTTAGGCCACATCTAGAAACCAACCACGTTCATCCCTTCAAAAGCTGTCTCTTGTGGCTCTGATGCCGCTTCCTTTTCACCTCAGCCCCTTGCAGTTTTGCCGGCAAGCCGTTCTTCACAAACATGCTTGGCAGACACACACGCATGGGACGACATGCGATGCAGGGACAGGCTCCACAGCCACAGCGCTACATGTTAACTGCTGCACTCGAGCCGCCAAGCTTTGACGGAGAGATGATGAGGCACGAGACAGGATGCCAGGGCAGGCGCTTTTGGTCTTGCGCTTTAGGCTTCAAACTTTGGGTTTCATCTTTTCTTGATTTGTTGCTTGCTTTCCTTGCTTGGTTTCGTTGTTGCTTTGTTACCTGCTTCTTGGCCTGCTTGCTTGCTTGCTTGCCTGCTTGCATAAGCCGAACCGGAAACGGATAAAACATATCCGTAATACCACCACCACCACCACCACAACCACAAACCTGCCAGTGCCTGGGCAACTCACGGTTAAGGATCGTACTACTGGTCGCGCTGAGCAGCTTTCGCATAATGCTACTCAATTGTTCTCTCTATACAAGTACATAGTCGACGATTACTATTGTCCACAACGACAAGTGTTTCTTCATTTTCGGATTGGCACCCGCTCTCTCCCCACTGCTAGCGGGCGATGTGGAGTCGCCCTTCGCATGCTGGTCCATCGTCAAAACTCGAGCAGATTGTCCGTGCTCACACATCGCACGCACGCTTCCCCCGCTCATGCGCCTGCATCGGAAAAAGACCTATAAAACTGTCGTGTGAGCAGTGTGCATGCTTTGGCGCTGACCCTTTCGAAACGCAGGGAAATGTTGAGTCATGTTCTGTCGCCGAGTTCACCATCGTCTGTCAACTCACACTGACACGGCTGGTGGCGGACTGTGCTGATTCCCTTGCAAGCAGAAAAGCCCCATCGCGCTAGCCTTCTCCTCGATCTCTTGGACCAGCAGAGTGCGATGCTTGGCGACGACACTGTGACGGTGATTTGTATGCGAAGCTGTCCAATACCCATGACAAACACTGTGTCTGCTGCGGCTCATTCGTGTATGCGTCAAGTCTGTCAAGTTCTGATTGGTATAACTCATGTGACTCAATCATTCATTCAAGCACGTAGGTGTCGTGTGTCACTTGGTTTTGCCAATGCAGCAGAGGCTTGCCGTGTATGTGGTTCTAATGACATCAACTCCAGTTGCACATTAGTTAGACGTTTGTGTGTGTGTGACACTTGTGCACATCGATACTGTCTTGTTCTCGGATGGTTGTTGCTGCTGTGCCTGCCATGTCTCATTCTAATTGCTCCGACCTACCGAGTCCGACAAGGCATTTTCGTAGTGTCTGTACAGTTTCTGCCGCATCTTCTTCTTGCGTTGTATGCTGTCGTGAGCAGCGCTACGCAGGGAACTCATGGGCAGTCTTTGCTGGATGGGCTAGCACCACTAATTTCATAGGTGTCGGCAACAGAGCGAACAGGCATAGCGCTGATCCTGAAAGGCAAAGCTATGAAAGCGACCATGCTCTTTCTTGCCTTCTTGGGCGCTGGTGTGCATTTCGGTGCTTCTGTCTACTGCTATGGGGCCGTGACTACCTCTGCTTGACGAAAATCTCCATTGACATGAACATGCTGGACGCTCACTTAGCAACCTGTTGCCATGCAGCAAAACGAAGTGGGCATCGAACTGCGCAGATGGTTTCCAGAGTCGTTCTTGGAGAAGGAGTGGTTCAGCCCGGCCGCGCAAATCCACCTGGCCGGCTGATTTGGACAATCATTTGGCAAGCTTGATGCATGGAACATGTCAATGCACATACGTACATACATACATACACACATACCCACACGATACCACTGATCCCACACGCACAGAAAAGTTGCCTTGAGCAGTGCGCTCTGATAGTGCTGCACATACTCGAGAGGTGGAGGTGCCTGCGACATGGAACCGACAAAAATGTCACTCGGGTGCATGCTGCACTGTCGCCAGAGGTTGATGAGCCTGCGGCATGTACTCCAGGTGGATAATTTTTGGCTGAATAACCTGCAGGGCCTCCAGCTCTGAAGCAACACGAAACATGACTCAGAGCAGATCCTGGCCCGACCTCATGCATGAATAAACAATCAGCATGATCAACATCCACCTTCGTCCAGGAAGCATCAGGAGGCATACGATCAGCCTTTGCGGAGTAAGCCTGCCTTCAACAGATCTGGTGATGGTGATGCTGTCCTGAGATGGATTGTGCCACCTACCTGCTTCCTGGTTCAACGTCGTCCCTACCGTTCCCCCTGCACATGCAAGCAATTCAAACGCCAACGAGAGGCGACATTGTACTCAACTGGTCCACCAGCATATCAGTCACGTTGTCTAGCGGCATGAACTGAAGGATCTGCACAGGGGGCTGCGAGAGTAAACAGAGAGCATGCTGCCATGTCTCTCATTGAAATGCTTTATGCAAGTCGTGACCACACTTGCTTTTTCAGCGTCGTCGGTTTCTTCGACCTCGCCGGTTCTCCCCCTCTGTAACCTGACAAGCAGCTCCCGGCAACGGACAGCATGCAGATTCGCCGCACACAAGCAGCTGACCAGAAGATGCGCTGCTTGCAGTTCGTTGACGTCTGCCGAAGCTTCACAACGTCGCCTGGAATAGGCTTTTACAATCAGTAACAGCGATTTCCAGAACAAGCTCACCAGCTTGACACACACACACACACACTATAGCAACTTGTGGGTAGAACCATTTCGTGCATGTATGTGCAGAGTTCCTGAAGTACATGCTTTCTAATATGCTCTCATCTAACCGCATTCGCAGGACAAGTCGCCTTAAATAAAAATCCTTGAGCAGAACTGCTATGGCTTCGGATATTTGTAGCTTTGCAGCTACAAAACCAACTAGACGGTTCGCTAGACATTGCATGACATCCGAAAGAACCTCTCGAGCATCACGCAAACTTGCACCCCAAAGGATGTACTGTGTGTGGCCTTTGTGCTTCTTTTGCTGTCGTGGAGTGCATGCTTTTACTTTGCTGTCGTGACGAGGGGTACTCTTTTCTATTGCTGTCGCGAATGGGGCGCTTGTTTTGCTGTAATGGCTGGCTGGGGCTCACTTGGTCCTCTTGTGAACGACACAACAGCAGAAAAGGGTAGTGGCTAGAGCAGAAACAGACATGCTACAGCCGCTACACACATGTAGTGCGGTGTCCATAATGATCCTTAACTTGGCGTCGTCGCAGTCATGAGTCTCGAGTTGATGAGGTTGCCGGTTGCCGGTCCCATCCACGTGTTCGTGGGGGCAGGGGGGCCGCTTTTTGCTCTCTTTCCGGTGCTTGAAGTGGCGGTTTATGGAATCCCATCGGACTGCTGTGACCCGGATCCGTGGAGGCCCAGCATGGCTTTGGAGCCAAGGAGCGGTGGGCACCGGAGAGGATCACTAATCCCCTAAACCCCAAAGGCCCTAAACCTAAACGAGGTCCAGGATAAGTGAGCGCGCGGCTTCGGGATTGGGACTTTGGACATTGTTATCGCCATTGTGACAATTTTCATCCTGACAGTGAGGATGAAGGGCATTATTGGTCTACTCCTCTCATAACTGTCCGGTGATGTGCAATGTTTTCACAAATCAAAACCCCCGGCTGCGGGTCTCCAGATGTTTCCAGGCAGCTAATCCCGAACACCTCAGCACGCAGTTTCCCTCTGCCGCCCGCGAGCGCAGCTGCTGGAAGGATAAGGTGATAGTGGTGGCGCCCTTGAAGATCTTGAAGGGTTCAAGCAGCTTTTGAACATTTTTGCGATTGGTTAATAACCCAAAAGCAAAGGCCGAGGTCGGAGGCCGAGATGCTCGCATCAGTATATCATCTGCTTTTCTGAGTTTTTTGGTGTCGGAGTGGTCTCGAGATGCCAGGCATCACTCTTAGATCTCCTAGATCTCGCGGTAGAGAGGCACGACACGGAAGGTTCATCTGGGAGATTGACGCGCGCACCTCATCCGTAGAAATAGCTCGAG
Organism: Symbiodinium sp. clade A Y106; assembly: GCA_003297005.1. Classification (NCBI taxonomy): domain Eukaryota; class Dinophyceae; order Suessiales; family Symbiodiniaceae; genus Symbiodinium; species Symbiodinium sp. clade A. The sequence continues at coordinate 47,498 of BGNK01002541.1, read as the reverse complement.
GTCTTTGATCTCTTGCTGCAGTTCTGAAATTTGACCTTGGCGGCTGCATTGTGCACTTACAGCTGCATTGTCCGGGAAACTGCATGGCGACATTGACGGAGTTGACAACAATTCAGCTTGTCGGCGGTCTCGCTGCTGACGTTCACTTCGCCTTTGCTCCGCTTGATCTTCCTGATGATCCTGTGGTTTACGCGACTACGTCTTGTACAGCTCGGAGCTAGGAATGCAGTAGCCGCAGGCCTTGCCTCGAAAGCGCGCTGCTCTTGGGAGAGGCGCTTGTTGAGTTCTTCCAGCTGGCTCCTCTGACGACGCGCCTTGGTCCACATGGAGCTCCACATGCTCACATGCTCGGTTTAACAGAATACCAGAGTCGCAGACCAGGCTTTCCGCGCTCGCTGCATCTGTGATCTGTCTCCTCAAGTTCTCGCTTTCTTCTTGCAGGCTCACCATCATCCTGGCAAAGGCCAACTGCAAGCAGGCTCCGACTTCGCCGTCACTTCAAGAGCTCGCTAATTCAGCGCTGCTACTGCTGCTGTTTCAACTGGTCCGTCCACCATACCCTCTTCAGGCGCACCCTCCAACATAGGCAGTTTCGCCTTGGACTTCCGCTCTCCCTTCGCGCGGAACAACCAGGGCTAGAAGATGTGATACCAGTTCCACGCAAACACAGCACAACAGCCACAGCACATAAGATGACATGTGTCCGTTGCTGGGGGCGGTTGCGGGGAACGTACATCAGGTGTGAACATACACATCAACAAGATGCTCAGTGTGGACCCTATGTTTTGTTTCGGTCTCAAAAACAACCTGACGAAACCTCGCGGACGCGGATAGTTTCGGCCTGCCTTACTTCTTTATTCAATGCGTTTTGGCAGCGAATCCCCAAGGTGTCGCTCATTTTTCTTGCTTCTTTGCTGCGGCCACCGCTGGCCCCAACCTCCAGAGACTCACGTCCAGAGCGTTGGTAACCTGCATGTTCTCGAAGCCCGTGGACGGCCGAATGTTGATCTTGCACGCCCAGGACTGCCCGAATACGAGCCACGTACCGAGCACTCACAGCCGACGTCTGTTTGTATGTATACCTGCACATAATATGTAGTTAGGCAGTACATATAAATGAATAATTCGGTTATACATATTTATAAATATGTATCATATCATAACCTGCATGTATAGATACGTAAGTAGATCGGAAGATAAGGTATGTAAGTAGAATGGAACAAGAGTCAGAGGGAAAGGCAGAAATAACATCCTTCGGTAACTTGCTGCAGGAGGTGGCTGGGCCAGGCGGTGCCGGGGGCAGTGCTCAGGTCAACCGCGACCGGCCCTGTTGCAAAACTTTTGTGTAAGCAGGCGGCGGGCTCTTCAATCCCAGTGTGGGCGCTCAAGCAACTGATGTTTGGATGCATGCCAGATTCGGCTCCGCAAGGCATAGCCCCAGTGCGGATGCTCAAGCAAAAACCCTCACGCATGTACGCCCACTTGTGAAAGTGAGGATGCTCCACCGGCATATGTTCGGATGCATAACCTCACAGGTCGGTTCCGAAATGCAAATCCAGCGTGGACGCTGCGCCGGTCCCTAAACCCTAAACCCTGAATGCACGTGAGCCCAGCTCTTGAACGCAAACCCCAAAGTGGCCGCTCAGCCGAGTGATGTATGATGACTGATGATGTTTGGATACCTGCCAGCTTTGGTGTGCTCAAAGGGTTCATGCTTGGAAGCATTCCAGGTTGATGGTTTGATGCATGCCAGGTCCGGTTCCGAAATTCTTAAACCCCAGCGTGGAAGTTCAATCGGTCGATGTTTGCATGCATGCATGCATGCATGCAGCGTCCGCTTCGATGCTTAATCAATTCTTGTCTGGACGCTGATCCACATGTATTTCCTCACAGCATGCGAGTTAAACCCCATGACCATGTGTCATTTTCAGAACATAGCTTGGGATTCATTTTCCTGATTGAAGGTTTGCACAGCAATATGAACGGGTTCCTTCCACCACAAGGACCAACCTGTGAAGCAAAGACGGTCGGTGTCATCAGGGGTGTCATCACATAGTTTAGCGATTCAACGCGTTCGGGGTGAGAATACAGCCAATCAAACATAAGGCATACCCCACCTCAATCGAACAGTCCCAGCCCGGCCTGTGGACGGAATCTGCTGTTCCTTTTGCAATCGCGACCTGTGCCTTCGAATTTGCACGACAAACATCAGTACGCACAACAACCTCCAACAAGCTGCATCTCCAGAGGCACACTTAAGCTTCGCGAACTGACGCGCCCACAGCCTCCATGTCTTCAATTTCGCTGGCTGCGTGCTTCTCAATGTCCTGCCTGTCGCCATCTCTGCTGTATCAGTGGCAACAGCTACAGTATCAAAAGCGTTGAACAAATACTTTCCTGCTGGCTTCCTACAAGTCTCGGATAGTCTCGGGTGCAGCTGTCACGTACAACCAGGTCAGTCCTGAGTTCATCGAAATGTTGCCGCTGGGCCTCAGAATGAAAAGTGGATGTAGTCCCAGAGGAAGTGTAAAGCCAGGGCACAGGGCAGAACTGAGCAGTGCAGAGTAAGTCAGCATCAGCGCCAGTCTGATGGCTTCTTGACGAGACGACTCTGTGCAGTGCTGTCGCGTGGCCGTCAATTGCGAAGACAGCAAGTTGTTGAACTCCCCCACGATGGCCTCCTAGCGGCTCCGTTGCTGAGTCCCGCTGTCATGAAAAGTGGACTCAGATGGTTAGTCACGGGGCCTGCTTTTTCGCACCGGAAGAAGTGCTCACAGCTGACCTGAGATGTCGGAATTCAATTGATAACACAACACAATCAACGGAAGCCCATGACAGCGGCCGCCTTCAATGAAGGCAAGCTGCGCTCGAGTGAACAGCGCTGCGATCTGCAAGAGTAGCATGTTGTAAATCTTTGCGGTTACATTGAATACAGCAAGAGCCAATTGCAAGTTTGAACGGTCTCTTGTCTGTTCGGCGCTGCTGTGTGGTAGAACCGGAGGGCCCTCAAGGTCAGGGATCCCATCAAGTTGTGATGACGCCGCCAGGCCCCAAGGCCCTGAATGCTTCCATAACTGTTGCCGGGCTTCGACTCGCCACTCGCTGCTCCCAACAGCACGGCAAGCCGCACTGTCGGCATCCGCATCCCAAAGAAACGCAGCGGTGCCGGTGCACTGGCGCGTTTTTCCCTCCGGCCTACCCTGAGGATGCATCATACGCATTGCAGTGGAGGAGACATAAAACCATGGGAGGCGATTTGGGCTGTGAACGCAGCTGTGACGATGATGCTTTGCAGCTTTCTTCTTTCGTCAGTCACATTGAAGATCATTCGTTGGAAGCCGAGCTGATGAAGATTTCGAAACTCTGTGACCCTCAGGTCCTCAGGTCGGCCGTGCCATTGCAAACTCAAGTTTGCTGCGGCTGCACCCGTGCCAGCACCCCCTATCATCGCACAAATGTTTTTGGCAGCGTGAACATTGGGCGTTTCTTTGTTAAAGATCGCCCGGCCTCGCCGAGCTACCTACCACCTGAACATGCCTCTAGAGATCAAGGCTGTTTACAGACAAGAACTGATGCGAGCCCAGTGCCTGCGCAAAATTAGGACGATAGTAAGGCCCTTGCAGTTCGTCCCGCTGCGTAGCTCAATTACACAATCATCCAATCTCTCGTGCCGCTTCCTTCGGCTTATACTATTTATACTGCCATGAAGATTCGAGCAGAATGTCGCGCCTTGTCGCAGTCGTCGTCCTCCATGTCTGCCCATCGAAGGCCCCCAAAAACAGACTGGGCAGAGATGGCCAAAGACTCGTTTGAATCCTGTGGCACTGAATGCTCTACCATCTTGCCATCCTGATCGTTGTAGAGCAAGCGGTGCACGTATCCGTTCCCAGCATAGTCCCACACATGTTGTGTGTTCACATCCAACGCGTATGCGTGAGATGTTGCTTCGAAGTGCTGTTGAGCATGCCCTTGACCCGGATGAGCTGTACAACCAATAAACCCACAAACGAGGCAGATATGCACGCCTTCCACTTGCCCACACACATCGCAAGACGATGTTTGATATGGATGTTGCTGGAATCGACACACTGGGCACGTGCTGTCACACCAGCGTGAAAGGCAACGCGCATGAAACGTGTGTCCGCACAGGATTGTGAGCGGCACACCTCCACCAAGTTCAGTCAGCTGGTACTCTGCAGGGTTAGAGTCCACTGTTTCAAAGCAGACAGCGCAATATGAACGCTCATTTCCTGACCCAGTTGGTGTGGGAGACACGATGCCATGCGTGCCAGCTCCAGTTTGTGTGAAAAGCTCTGGTACTTCTGGCTGAGAGCAGGGAGACATCAAAGGGGATGATTTCCGCGGAGCAGAAGGCAACATCAAAGGTGAAGGCAGCGAGGTTGAACAAGTCGCCAATGAATGGAGTTTGTCATCGACTGACTGCGGCAAAGCAGGCGGCAGCGGCGGCAGCACTGGGGACCGTCGCTTTGCAAGGCCGCAGTTTTCCGGGCTGGGACTTGCATTCTCCTCTAGGCATCCTGTCTGACTGCTCAGCACCGGATGAAGACTGCAAATGCTTGCTTCGATGGCATTATAGGGTCTTCCATGAAATGAACGCACTAGCCATGACACATCCTCTGGCGATGCCATCCGCAATGCCAAGAGATACTCCTCACTGTTGTGACCATGTAAGACCCGGCAATGTCTAAACCGCCGGTGTGATTCTGATCCGAAGGCACCGACGAAATCACAGAACTCAGGAGCTGACATGTGGCAGGGAACTGATGTCGCTAGCGCCATGCAGGCCTCTGGTCCGCCAGCGCCGCCAGCCACTGAGCTTTGCTTTGCTCCATGACTTTGGCCCACATCTGGAAAAGCAGCCACGGTGATATGACCATGAAAAATCTCGTTGGATGGATTGCCAGCCCAGTACTCGAACACCAGATCTTCATGCGCATCGGATGACTCGCTGAGCATGGCGGCGAAACGCTGAAAAAAAGCCGATGTGAAAAGCTGTAGCGAGTACTTTCTGCTGTTACCTACCTGAACGAGAGCAACCCGTAGACAGTTCTCGCACATCGCCATGCTTGACTCTGGAGCACCTTTCTCTTTCTTGTTCCATTTGGGGCGGGGGCTAGAGGCAAGACGAAGAGACCAGTGAAGGCTCAGGCTAAGGGTTCAACATGACAATGTTGCATCAGGCACGAACATGCTGACAGCCATGTTTGGTGTGGCACCGTGGCCATGGGGAAGTGGCTCTGATCAAAGCTTGCAAGGCCGGGGAAAGGTGAAGCAACACATGCGTACAGAAATGAACTCGCGGTCGCAACGAACTCTGGGCATTCGAGCCCTCTCTTGCAACTATCAGCGCAAACTCCAAGACTGCAGACTGCAGGGCTTGCGCACCATGGAAACATCAGATCGATTTCCATAGCGATTGCGCAACGACTCGAAGAACCTGAGGCCACAGGATCTGCGGTTAAAGGCAAGCTGCAAATTCTTGGCTTGACCAAGTATGCGGCTTGTGATCTCCTTCTACTAGAACTGCCGAATAGCCTTGATTGAGTTGCTGGTGTGATTTTGGCAGAATACCGTTTGTCGGCTCTGCAATTAACGTACAACCTGCCTTCTGCTGTGAGGCAGTTTGCAGGGTCCGCGTTCCAGTCCTAAAAACAAGCTAAAGCATGCCGACCCAGCATGCCGTATGCCATCTGCGTCCTGGCCTCTTCGGAGCCGCATTCGCCATCGGCTGCACCGAAATTAACCACGAAGTTCGACATGGCCACCTTCAGGTGGCACACGGGACAAAGCAACTCGTGTGTGATTCAAAAATTGAGGTGCGAATTAAAATCGCATACCTTGTGCGCATCGTAGCTTTCATGATGCCATCCACAAGTTTGGACGGACATCAAACACCCTAAGCACTGGTGTTATGCCCAGCAGCACGATCTGCGATGTGAGTCTGCAATTGTTCTGGCTACAGGAGACCGTGTTTTGTTCTGCGAGCATTCTGCGATTACTACAGTACTACAGGAATTCCTCCTATCACCTGCCTTCAGAACTTCAACAAAATGTTCAACATTTGTTGAGCCTCACTAACTCCTCGTTGTCGTCACCGTCGCCTCCTCCTCAATGCTGTTGTACTTGGTGATGGCTCGAATAGTAGTTGTTGTAATCGTGTCGAGAGAGCACGACCGCACAGTGAGGGCCAGTCCGGCTTGGCTATGTCCAGCCTTCCGCGTCACCAGTTCAGCACCACGCAGCTTCTCCGCTCCAGACAATGAGGAAGCTACTGCCCATCAGCTTAGGCAGCGCTCGTCGATTTTGCCTCCTCAATCGCCTAGAGAGCGCGGCGTCACGCGGACAACGAGGGAGGCGGCTGACTGCTGGGACAGAGGGCATCGACAGGATCGGAATTTTTCGGGATACTTATCGGGATCAAGCTCTACGCCACCAATGCCACCGCAGAGGGGCGGCCGGTGGAGCAATCTGAAGGCATCACCCCCACACGATCAAACCTCGAGCCCTACGGAGACGACTGAGGAAGCACAGGTTTCGGGAGGCGCGGGAAGCACCGACCCACAGCTGCCGTCGACGAATGCCTCTAGAAACTCTGCTGTGGGCTTCGCACAGTACGATTGGTGCCCGGGCCCAGACGGAATGCTGGCGAGGTGCACCCGAGCCGATTGTTAGGCAACATTCGCTCGGAATGTGACACATGGTGTGACCAACTGGATCCGAAAGTGCGATCAACTCCTTTCCCAAATTTCGTAGGAGTGAGCTGTTACTGGGAAGACACTCTTTGGTTCGGGTTTTGTTTGTCTTCCCTGTTTTCCTTTTTGGTTTATGGCGGCGGAGGCTTCCCAATCCCCGAAGGATGGCGATCCGTCCTTTCCAGGCGCGTGTTAAATTGAATCCGAACAAAACTTTCGGCATACTCCCTGTTGCCCGTCGCCCGTTTCTTGTAGTGTGGTCGTGCCTGCATTCTTGGTACAGCAGAGTTCGAGAATGTAGAACTCACCAGTTTCGAGGCAGATTCGCTGCACTTGTAATTCGAACAAGACCTTCGGTATACTGCCTGTTGCCGGTCGCAGCAAGAGAAGCACCTCCGTTGCTTGTAGTGTAGTGCAGTCGTGCCTGCCTCTTTTTCCTTTGCAGAGTTCGAGCATGCAAACACGTCTTCTCTTGCGTTGACATGCCCGCGATGCACGACGCTACCTATGCCAGTGGCACTACACTCAGTCCCGGCATAGAGGCATGAACATTTCGCCGGCATGCCTTGAATAAGCTTCCGGGCCACGGCGGGAAGCTACTGAATTGTAAACGCGGACGCTGCCCGGGAGACGATGCTGATCGTGCCGGGGGCCGGGGCCACAAGCTGCTGTCAGAAAGACAGGCCCCTTGGTGGCTTGTGGTTTAGTGGTGGCTTGTTTCTGTCGCTCCAACATTTTCCCTTACATCACCACAATCCGGCACACTCGCTGAGGCTGTCCTGACATAGAGGATTCAAGCCGTTTTCTCCATGAACTGTCGGAAAGAACTGCATTTGAACGCATTTTCAGTAGAGTGTACTCCAAGCCAGTGGATGTCAGTGCAAGCCAAGAACTGTGGAGCCTTGGCTTTCCGAAGCTTCGTCAGCACGTATGCAACCTGGCAACTATGCAACACGATAGGCTGAGATCAGCATACACTTGCTGCTGCTTTGCAGACACACTTGGCCGCATGGCATCAGGTCCTATGCTCTGCGTGGTGTCATCGTTCTCCATGGAGCATATACCCCCTGGACTGAAGATGGGTGGATACCTGCGGTTCGAAGGATGCATGCAGCGAGTACATGCCTGTTCGAGGACGGCGCTGCAGGACGTATACACCCGCAAAATGCAGCACGCAAGGGCACGAGAGTCGTCCCGGTTGGACCGTGCCTCCACGCTGCAGGACCACCTTCCACAGAGAAAGGATACAATTTGGAACAGAATGAGTCGGAGATGACAAAGCATTTTCAATTCTTCGTAATCGGACGAACACCAGTCAGTCCTACCGTATCTGTCCCACGACGGACGAGTTCCAAAACTAGACGTATCCTGGCGTCGCGACAGAGAAACTTCAGATCGCCGTCGTGCAGGGAAGGAACAAACGATTGCGGCCGCAGCCCAACAAGGAGGAAGCCTTCTTGTGGGAGAGTCTCAAACAAAACCAATGCACCCCACCGAGCCGTGTACGTAACACGCACTTTTTGGAATCCTGGAATGATGCTGGTTCTAATAAAGTTCAAAGCAGAAAGAGCCGACAACAACCTGAGCAGGAAGACTTTCAACAAGGTCCGGAATTATTGCATCAAAGACATCTTTCCTTGACAATCAGGCCATAAGGTCACGACACAAACTGCACGATAAGGGCTTGCTATGCCACGATGCATCCCTGGAAACGATCCGTTCATGCAAAAATCCTTACGGGTACTCAGCTGCGACATGTTTCAGCAGCCATGGTTGTAATGTCGCAGCTCGGTCCAGCTGTGGCTGCTTGTCGCTGTCAGCTTCACATTGCAAGTGGCGATGTTCTGTACTTGCCCAGGTAAGTTGTCTGCAGGTATGCTGAATGCTCAGCTCTCTGCTTTCTACGTCGCGTGAAAACCGGAAACAAGTAGCAGTGAGAGGTCCCGCCTCTGCTCTTTCAGTGAAGAAATACTCGAAGTTGAATCGAGAGCCTCGCATACTGGACTCACTGCCCAAGCTTCCGTGCAACAAGAGCTGGTCATCACTCACTCCGGCATGGTGTGCTAGCCGCCAGTGGGTGTATTTTGTTGTTGCCCGACAGCATCGCAGGATGCCCTGACATCAGAAGCCTTACTGTAGAACGCAAATGCCAAAGCACCAGAGCAATGATACTGCCACATGGTGTCAGTGCCGCAAGTAACTGAAACCGCACATGGCTTGCTACCGTTTCAGCCAGCACACAATTGGAAGCGAACGCAAAGCATCATCTCACGAAGCGATTGTAAGCCCCAGTCGAAAGCCCGCTGTCACTAAACATCCAATCGAAGCTCGGAGTGCGTACATCACCGAGGGTTGTGGGAAACAACTGATGGTAATGCTTAGTAATGCTTCATTTCTGGACGTTCACTCGTTTTACAAAACACGCAATACTCCCAAAAATCCTCGAAGGCAAAGCTGATCATGCAACTGCTGAACCCTCCTGTCAGTGAGAAGCAGCTTCTCGGAGAGGATCACACCATAAAAGCTTGATTGCGAGGCGACGACCAAAGACACCTCATACCGACGGAGTTTAGCATCAATCCGGTGGCGAGCTGCTGCTTAAAATTAAAACTTCTGCCGAAGACCGACAAAGACCATGGAGGCATCACCCATGAAATACCAGAATGCAAAGTTTTCTGGCATTGCTCCGTGGCTGTACTCATACCTTTAGCATGTGAAGGATGCGTTATTGAAATTCGAACGGGGCCCCCAGCCCCAAGCTGTCTCTACACGTGTTGGCCATCTTTGGACGAAGATCCAGCACTTGGAACAGTTCCAACGCGGATCCATAGCTTCTGGCATGTTGCACCGGGGCGTCAAAACTGCCAGATCGCGGCCACACTATGTAACTAGCAATTAGAAATTAGTAATTCTTAACTCAGGTAAGCTCCACGCCAAAGTTGCCAAGTGCAGGCGGTGCTGCTCTCGGAAAGGCAACTTCGACAAACCTGTCGGGCGAGCTTGTTTTTGGTCAAAGCCGTCCCATCCTTCCCAGAACGGCCAGGTGCCGGATGCGCTGAGCTGTTGACTTCTGCAAAGGCGTGGCAATGGCACGCAGCATAGCTCCGCTGTCGCCATGCTGAAACAGTGCCTGCTCGAATCACAGCCACAGCGTCTTCACTGGGTGCTAGGGAGCTCCAAACCATAATTCCTGAAGCCCCTCAAAATAGTTTTATGCTGTTCTGGGCATTTCGCCACCGCACCGCCCGCCTCTATCGGAACTCCTACCATACCGATCATTGCTGCTCTAGCTCTTTTTGTCTCATGTTTTTGCTGTTTTTGTTGGTCATTGGCTTTGATTGTGAAAAGCGAAAAGAGGGACCTTCCACCCTCCTTGCGCGACCCGAAAGCCGAAACCCTAGACCTAAACTCTAATACCAAACCCTAAACCCCAAATCTTAAACCCTAAACCCGAAACCCCAAACCGCGCGCCCCTGTGCGCACCCCAGTTTTGCAGCATGTCATACCTGTTGTCATTCAGTAATAAAACTCTAGACCCCAATCCCAAACCCTAAAAACAAAACTGTAGACTGTAAACCCGAAACCTTGCGCGCACTCCTGCACGCACCCCTGTGCGCACCTCAGTTTTGCAGTGCATGTAGAACGCCAAGTCATACCGCGCTCTGTGGTGATTAAACCCGAAACCCTACACTGTAAACCCAAACCCTAAACCCGAAACCTTGTGCACACCTGCGTGCGCCCCTGCGCGCACCCTGAGTATTCGAGTGTAGCTAGACAGCCAGGTCATACCTGTTGTCATTGTGTGGGATTTAAACCCAAACTCTAAAATCAAAGCTCTAATCCCGAACCCTTGTGTGCACTACTGCGCGCACCCCTGCGCCGCAGTGTACCTAGAAAGCCAAATCATATTCTATTGTCATGTGGTGATTAAACCCGAAACTTCCCGAAACCCTAAAGTTTAAACCCAAACCCTGAACCCAAAAAACTAATCCCGAAACCTTGCGCGGACCCCTGCCCGCAACCCAGTTTTGCAGTGTTCATAGAAAGGCAAGCCATACCTGCTGTCATTCTGTGGTGATTATACCCGAAAACCTATAACCCTATAACCCTGAGCCCAAACACCCAAAACCGTTAACCCGAGACCTTGTGCACACCCCTGCACGCAGACAGTTTTGCATTCTACTTAGAAATCCAAGTCATACCTGCAGTCAGTCTGTGTTGATTAAACCTGAAAGCCTAAACCTTAACCCGAAAGCTTTGCGTGCACCCCTGCGCGCACTTGTGCACGCACTCCAATATTGCAGTCTACCTAGAAAGCCAAGTCATACCTGTTGTCATTCTGTGGTGGTTGAACCCGAAACCCTAAAGTTGCAAACCCATCGATTTTCAAAGTTGTTATGATTTTCTTACATGAGTCCGCAAATAGGTAGGTTATTGGGGTTAGGAAGCCCTGAACCCAACTCCAAACCCTAAGCCCGAAACTTTGCGCGCACCCAGGCTCGCACCCCTGCACGCACCCTGCGAACCCCAAACCCAAAACTCCAATCCTGAAACCTTGCGTGCACCCCAGTTTTGCAGTGTAGCTAGAAAGCCAAGTCATGCCTGTTATACTTCCGTGGTGATTAAACCCGAAACCCTAAAAATTGAACCCGGAACTCTAATCCCGAAACCTTGCGCGCAACCTGCACGCACCCCGACGCGCCCTGCATGCACCCCAGTTGTTGCAGTGTACTTAGGAAGGCAAGTCATATCTATTGTCATTCTGTGGTGACTAAACCCGACACTTAAAGCCTAATCCCAAACCTTAAGCCCAAAACTGTAAGCCCGAAACCTTGCGCGCACCCTGGTGCGCGCCTAAAACATCTTAAACCTTAAACCCTATAAGGCCCTATAAACCCTCAAGCCCAGATTGGTTGTTAACGCGCGTGGCCATGTAGATACCTGTATCATTGCTTTGCTTTCAATGTTTGGCGGACAGAATAGAAATATAGAAGCACAGAAACGAGAGTTCCAGAAACAAATGTCTTGCCGCGGCAAGAAGAAATACAAAAACACAAGTTCCAAAATAAATGTTTTAGCATTGGGCTTGAATGTTTCCGGAATTGTGGTGCCTGACCTGGTCACCTATACAAGTCGAAAGAGAACAAAGCAAAATTTCAGAACCAGAACATTTTGAAGGGCAAAGCAAAACGCGCAACCCGCACAAAACTCCCAACACCCGGTCAACGATTGAGGACCAGAACCCTGAAGCAGTCTACGGCAAGGTTTCAAAAGGCAAAACACTTTTGAATGGCAAAGCAAAAGGCGAAACCCGGGCAAAACCTAGTCAATATGAACCCAAACCCTAAATCCTAAACCCGAAGCCTTGCGCGCACCTCTGCATGCATACCCAGATAGCCAGGCCAAACACAAACTTTAAACCCTGGACCTTAGACTAAACTTTAGGCCCGAAATGCAAAAGCAGGTGCGGGCAAGAAGGGGCTTACTTATACCTAAACCAAACCACCACACAACACACTCTGTTGAAGTGCGGCTCACTCTCAGTGATCTGGAAAGGGGCTGCAACATACAGTCACAGCATGCATCACGAAGACACCCCTCCACAGTTGGAGGTAAAGTCAGGTAAAGCAGCTGATTTACCACAACCGGCTTTCTGAACAACTGCCGATGCCTGTTCCCCGCACTCGCTAGCCCAGCTCACTTAGAGGGTCGCTAGCCTTCAGCCTCGGCCGAGATCCACTCAAACCTTCCAGCTGGCTATCCACTCAGACACAACGTGCTTGCGCCTGATGCTCTCGTACTTGATCTTGCATTGGGCTCTTCTTGCGTGGATGTACAAGACATACCGAAGCTGCTTCGTAGTAGGACGATCAACACCTCCAGTCATGAAGCATGGAGCCAGGCGATCCACAAGGTTCTTGATCCCTGTCACCGGGAGCTTCTCTAGCCTCGCTCCTACCTGCAGCTCTGCCACTGTCAGCAAAGACTTCGTGTCTCGCACCACACGAAGTCTTCCCGCATCTCCTTGCACTTGAGGTTCCAATGCAGGGCTTTCCTGGCTCAATCCAGAGCCGCTTCCACGTAGTCCTTCCGCCTCCGAGGCGGAGCTTTCACCACTGCGCGCTGCAGCACGCTCACTTGAAACTCCTCGTCTCAGCCGGGAACGCCAGTGCTTGCCGCTGCATGCCTCTCTGCCCAGCTCCACCGGACTGAGAGCTGCAGACGAAGAAAGCGCGCTGGGGGCCATGGCTTCGCGAGGTAACTTTGTGCTGGGGCCTAGGCCCCGCTCTCCTCACTGAACAGCCAAGCCCAGCCGTTCAAACACCAAACGCCTACCTTGAAAAACGTAACCACCAAACGCAGGACACTAAGATCCCCTGAGTCGTCGCAAGATGACTCGTGGCCTCCTTCTTGCGTGGCCTGCGTCAGGGACACACAGCAGGCTAGCACAGCTGCCGCGATGCCCCTTTCCAAGGGCAGCTGCTTCACTAAGGACTGTAACCTGCTTGCTTCTAGAGCCTTGTGCCGAGGTCGGCGAGGTTCATGTATCCACCTTTCCGATGGAAAGCTCCTTGTCACGAACTGCTTGCTGAATCCACATTTGCTTTAGGCTAAGATGCTTCACCTTTCCACATCCTACCCTTTGTGCCATTGACCTGGCTGCCGAGCTGTCGCTCAACACTGCGCGCCGGATCTTCCACCCAAAGTGCTCCAGGATGGCGTGCGTGAGCTTGACTGCCGCCGTCTTCACCATTGCGTAGACGTAGAACTCTGCTTCTCCTGACGACAGTGCTACCAAGGATTGCCGCCCACAGCAGCAATCAGTCAGATGCTTCGGAAGCTGTGGCAAAATCTCCGTTTTCCACGAAAAACGTCGCGCACGCGAACCAAAGTGCCCAAACGCTTATTCCACGCTTTTGCCGCCTAAAACCGTAAAACGGCCTATCCGCACAAGTCCTCAATGCTTCCCAAACCTTTTGTAGGTCGATGACATGGACTTTCTGCTCTTCTTGTCGGTTGCCCAGTCGGAGTCACTGAAGGATTCAAGGACGCTGGGCGCGGTCTGTAGCTCAAAGTGCCAACGTTCGACCGGGTAGGAGGCGATGTACCTCGGGCCGAAGCCAATGGATATCGAGCGGCTTGCTCATTCCTTCTGCCAGCTCGCAGGCAGCAAACTGCAGCGAGGATCGGTCCACCGACATGCATGTAAAGGATGATGCCCGCCACTCGGCGGAAAACCTCCGCTCTCTCCTAGTCCAGCTCCTTGTCTGCAAACCGGTTCCCGGCTCCCGCGGCCTTCGAAGACGGCGCGTCTACGCCCTTGCATCCCTTGAGGTTCAGCTCCTCCACAACCTGCTCAGAATACTTCGGGTCCGCTTCCCACCCAGAACCCAAGAGCAGCGAGACCGGTGGAAGCGGAAACAAGCTCCCCGGAACCGGTGGAAGCGGAAGCAAGCTCCCCGGATGCGCCCCAGGCGGGCGAGGCGGACGCGGAACCTTTGGGCGACGCTCCCCTGCAGGAGGACTTGAGCCAGAGTGGGAAGTGGGTAGGAAAGCCAAGAAGGTTCCCCCAAGCGTAAGCGCCGAACTTCTAGCAGAACATGAGCTTACCCATCTTCCTTTTCGCAGTTGGTATGGGTCGTGTGTAAAGGGCAAGGGCACTGAGGATTTTCACAGGCGCAGGGAAGAGGAAATGAAAGAGGATGTAGCTAGGTACTGCATAGACTACTGTTTGTTTACGAAGGCCCTAGCCCAGGACAATGCAGTTTCCAGGTTTGCTGACCTAAAGGAGGCCCAGCCTGAGCCCAAGACCGTTTTGGAAGGATCAGAAGTCAGGGCTTTGTTCACAGGTGTTGCCAACAGCAACCCCAAGAAGGCCACGGCGCAGCCGACTCCCAAAGGCGACTCCCAGGCCAATGGTGCCGCAGAGCGTGCAGTTCTGGAGCTTGGCAACCAAGTTAGGACCCTTAAGGTTGCTTTTGAGGCAAGGTATCCTGGAGTTAAGGTCACGGAGGATCCCTGGTTTTTCCTTGGATGGTCCGCCGGGCGGGCTGGCTTGTGACACGGTACGGTGTCAAGCAGGACGGCCGGACAGCCTATGAGAGGCTGAGGGGCCGGAGTTACAAGGGTGAGGTTGCTGAGTTCGGGGAGGTTGTGCACAAGATTTCGAATCAAAACCTTCGGAAGCTAGAAGATCGTTGGTCGTGTGGGTTTGGCTCGGAAAGCGCCCCAGCAACGACGAGCACTTTGTTGCAACGTGCCGGTCCATATGGACCGCCGACGGGTGGAAAAGACGCGGTTTGAGGGCAAGATGGCAGGCACCCCGTGACAGCCGCGAGGCGTGCCAGAGAGAACGCCATTGGCACCGGGAGGCCCCTTCCACAGGGGCGGTTGGAGGGCAATGTGCCCAAGCCATGGTGAAACGCCGGGCAAGCACAGCCCAAGGTTTACGGATCTTGTTGCGAAAGAGCAGGAGGTACTGCCCCAGGAAGTGGCAGCGGTCGATGGAGGGGATGTCTCGATGGATGCCGGTGAAGGCTCCTCGGAAGCACGAGCTGGTAGTGGAGAGCCTTCTCGCCCCAGCACAGCAATCCCAAAAAGGATTACGGGCAAGCGTGAAGGCGCCTCTTCGACGGTAGCCGGCCGGCCCAGCCTCTGGGGATCTGGTGATTCGCCTTCGAGCCCAAGAACTCCCAGCAGGAAGCGAGAGGCAGACGGCCCCGCGCCGCCGCGAGACGACAATGGCGAAATCATCGCGGGCCTGCCGACTCTTCACAAGTGGCCGGTGGAGCCCGACCTCCTCGCTACAACGGTCGTGGCCGCAACTTACGACGAAAGGACAGGCGAGCTTCTTGATGAGGAGCAGGTGGCACAAGGAAGAGCGAAGGAGGATGGACAGATGGAGACCTTCAATGTAAAGTGTGACATCAGCTATCAGGAGGCGAAAGCCAAGGACCTTTTTAGGTTGGGGAAGTCGCGGTAGGTCAACACCGCCAAGGAGATCACAACGGCAAGCCCGGTGTGCGCAGCCGGCTCGTTGCGCAAGAGGTGAACACCTACAAGCGGGAGGATGTGTCAACGGGCACTCCCCCATTGCGGGTGCATCGTGCCGTGATCTCGCACGCAGCCACCGCGAAGCCAGGACAGAAGGTGAGCAAGAAGTTGGTGGCAAGGTGTGACGTGAGCGTGGCATTTTTCCACGCTGAGTAACAGTGCGCGGATCGGTGTGATAACCCCCAGCCTCGGAAGGCACTCCCGACGCCATCTGGGAGTTGAGCAAGGCGATGAATGGAACGCGCGAAGCGTCCCGCCACCAATGGGGCGAGAAGATCAGAAAGGTGAAGAGGGGCAACGGGTATGATAAGCTACTCCTCTGCCCCAACACCTACTACTACGGTGCCGCTGATGTGGCACTTTCGTGTCACGGAGACGATTTCTTGGCAAGTGGAGAAGCGAGCGAGCTGAGCCGCCCCGCTAGACGAGATCATGAAGAAGAACTATGAGGTGAAGGTGCTAAACTACGACAGGTAGGCACCTGGGTCGTGTGATCACGTGTGCTGCTAGGGTCTCGGTGGCTTTCTGCTTCGGGCTTCTTTCTACATCTAGCCAGTACACAGAGATAACAGGAAATTTCACATCACTCTCTCTGTAGCTGAATTTCACCTGCGTGCTGCCACGCTGAAGTTGCGAGGTCCTATGGGGTCCTAAGTTCAGGGCTTCTCCGGTCACGGTTTTCATGCTGATCGCTTCTCCCAAGGCTGCCTTGGCTTGGGGTCAAAGCCTCTGGGAGCTGTGCCTCGACCTGCGCCTGTGTCAACCAGCAACCTTTCCTTAGCCCCCGCACAAACCGGAACCCCACACGACGGCACTGAAACACACAAAAAGTCGAAGCTGCTGCTACCGACTCACCCTCTGGCTCGGTACTCTCTGGCACGGCTGCTGCGGTCCTACCTTTTCGACTGCTCTCGGCCTTCTTCAAGTCGGCAAGCCTCTTTCGGCACACATCCTTCGTATGCCCCGGCTTTTGGCAGTAGAAGCAAAGTCGCTGACCTTTGCCAGCACCGCCACCACCTTGTTGGCCTTTTCCTTTGTCCTTTCCTTTGCCTTTTCCTTTGTCCTTTCCTTTGTCCTTCCCTTTGTCTTTTCCTTTGCCCTTGGGGACACCACCGATCTCCATGTCCTGCGGCGTGCTCCTCAAATACTCCTGCGTCCTGGCGATCTCTATGATCTCTGCTCGCATCTTCGACCAAGTGTCCAGCCGGCTTGCGTGCCTCACCAGGTGCTCCTTCACAGCAGCATCCGCCATCCCAAGGATCATGATGCCGATCACGGTGTCATCGTCCACAGCCTTGCCGCTTTGTTTCTCGTATTCTCTCACCTTTCTTTCGAAAGCTTCCACGCAGGATACATCGCCTTCGAAGCGGTACCTGAGGATTTCCAAAAGCAGTCCGACGTATCGTGACGACAGCTTGGGGTTATATCCAGATACAGCTGGCGAGCTGCTTCCGTCCAGTGCTTCGGACTCCCCTGCATTATGCAATTTGTCCAGCGCCCGATCGCGACACAGCATCACAAGTATAAAATATAATTGTGCGCTGAGGCCCTTCTCCAAGGTTCGGCTCCAACGACCAGTGGTTGAAGTCTCCGCTCGCTGCAGAAGGGCTTGGTAGCGCTGGTCCATTGCCGAAAGGTAGGAGCATAGGATGAAAACTCAAACATTGAAAACAGCTGGGTCTCGCTTGAAGAGGTCCGGCTTTCCCAAGCCACGTGTGTCCACCAAAGGCAGCAAGGAGAAGGGAGAGGTAGAAGCCGCCGCCGACGAAGCCGCCTGAACTTGGGCAGCATTTGCCTGCAGCGCTTGGATCTGCTGAGCTTGTTGGCCCAGCTGCGCCTGCAGTGCTTGGGTCAGCTCGGCAGACTGCTGGAGCTGCCCCCGGAGCTCCTGGACCAAAGCCTCCATCTCCGAAGCCTAGGGGGCGATGCCCTGGGTCCTCCGTTCTTCTTTCCTTTCTTCTCTTTCTTCTCCCTCTTCAGCCTTGCGGCTCGGAGCTGCCGCTTGATGGCCCGGCTTGCCGCCTGCAACACGTGAGGCTTCTGAGCTTTCTGCCTCTCGTCGCAGGTCGAGCAGGGATCCTGGAAAAGCTTCAGGACGTGCTCGCCAACCGACCCAGGGGCAAAAGACCGCTCTCCCTGAGCTCCCTCTGCGCAGCCACTCTCTCCCTGAAGGAAAGCGAACCCCACTGCTCCTTGAGCTGCTCCACTCGCGGCGTAATCCTCAGCCGGTACCTTCTCGCCGGCTTTGGCTTCGCAGCCGCTGTCCTCCTCACCAGCTCCTCGGAGTCTTTCTCACAGCCCTGCTCGGCTCTCTTCAGCAGTGCCTTGTTGGATCTTCTTCCTCTCCTCTGGCTCTTGTTCTACCTCTTCTTTGCCTTTGCCACAAGCTGCTGGTCCGGCTCACCAGCAGGGCAGTCCTTCGCCTCCTTCCGGGCCGAATGGCCCTTCGACTGGCCTTTCTTGGCCTTGCCCTTCCGGGGTTTCCTTTGCCGCCCTTGTGGCCTCCTTTCCAGCATCGCTTGCGATCCTTTGCCGTCTTCACCGACGGCGGCCGGGAGCGCGAGCGCTTCCTCGGCCCGTGGGGGAGCACCGAAGCGCGTCCACCCACCAAGGGGAGCACCGAAACGCTTCCTCCTCGAGAGCTGCCCCTGGACTAGGGACACAGCTCTGCTACCATGCAAAAGCAGGCGCGGGCAAGAAGGGCCTTACTTATACCTAAACCAAACCACCACACAACACATTCTTTTGAAGTGTGGCTCACTCCCAGTGATCTGGAAAGGGGCCGCAACATTCAGTCACAGCATGCATCACGAACAGGCTTTATCCATCGACACGAAACCTAATGTGCACCGCAGCAACCACCCTGCGAGCACCCAATTTTGCCGTGTACCTAGAAAGCCAAGGCATATATTATTCCTTGTTATCTCATCGACATTTTACCATAGATTTAACATGACTAACATATTCATCTTATTTATGTTCATTATATTTACCTTCATTCTCTACAATATGTTCATAGTACCGTTTTCCGTGACTCTGAGTTCTCTTGTACCCTAACTCTCTCATAACTGTATTTATCACTTGTGTTGACATATCATCACTTTTTATTCTCTTGCTCTCGCCCTATTTGTTAAAACCATCACGAATATAACTTGGTTCAATTCTTTCATAATAGTTGTTATGTATTTATAACTGTTTTTAATGAAATCTTTCGCTGAATCAGCAATAATTGTAAATTATGTTGGTTCTTTCTGCTTTTGTTCTGCTTTCATCAATTCTCATTCTTAATTCCCATTCATGTTGAATATGTTCATTAATGTCATTTTCTTCGTCTTCTTCCTCGCTTTCGCGCTTTCGCCATCGTCTTCATATTCGCTTTAGCATTCGCTTTTGTCACCGTCGTCATATTCGTGTTCTTCATGGCTTTCGCATTCGCGTTCATCACTAGTTTCATCATCGCTTTCGTCGTTGTCCTCAATATCAAAATATGTTTTTTCAACTTTTGTATTGCTTCTTCAAGTATTTTAGCTTCGATATCTTTTCTCTTTCTTCTCCCTGTAACTTTTGAGTTTCACAAACTAATAAAGACTGCCACTTAGCGGTCATCATCACGATCCAACACACCACAAACTTTTGTTTCATATAACAATTCACCAACTTCTGCATTTTGGAATTGGAGTTTGGCGAGTTCTTTCTTCTTGCTTGTTAATCGGTCTGTACATTTACCAATATTCATAATTTTATGCATACGTTAGGTTATTATATCTTTAAGACCTTTTGTACGATAAATTAATTTCTCACCCAAGAATTTCAACTACCCATATATCAGACATTCTTACCTTATCCAATTTATGGTGAGTTGGTGGGTGGTGACTTAGAAACTTACAAAACAAAATCTATGTTCTTGTAGTTGGAACATGCCCCCTAAGTTTTTGCAGCAATTTGCCTTGCAACTAACCATAACTAACCATCTCGCCACTCTTTCAATTCTATAAACTAGATAAGAATAAGCATATGAGTTTTTACTTAAACAAAAAGTTAGTTAATCGAAAAATATTATGCAGATAGATTGTGAACATGTAAGTTTTTGTGTTCGGGCAGTGAAAATGAATAAAAAAACATTTTCATGTTAATTAGTAAATATGTTACTGATTTAAACATCATCTGAATGTATCTTAAACCAGAATCATATATAACTTTGAAATTCATATTTTTAACCTTTCCTAGCTACAATAACATCTGTTAGTCAATTTTACTAGTGTTTGAATGTAGTCTTGCTAATTCAATATGCAAAAATGCATTGCCCCACCATATATTACTCATGTTGTGTTGTTACAAACATAACAAACCCTGCGTTTTCAATATCACTGTCATTAATGTATTTTTTCACCGCATAAGAAATTTTAATATACGTGCTATTTGGTGCAATCTTAGTTTATACTTGTTAAATGCTGTATCATTTCATTACACTCGTTTTCAATTTTGCCTAATTTACAACAGCAGTTACATATATAATAACTACTCATATGTTTGAACAATTTCTGATAGTAAATACTTGTAAAGACTAAGTGAATGATACCTTTCTATATCCTTACTCATCTGTTTAATATAAAACAAATATGTTTGAGCATATTTGCTGTCACTGTGGCGACTAAACCCGACACCCTAAACTTTAAACCCAAACCCTAAATCCCAAACCCTAAACCCAAAACCTTGCGTGCACCAAGTCATACCTGTTGTCATTCTGCGGTGATTAAACCCGAAACCCAATGCCCTAAACCAAACCCTAAACCACCTCTGGGAAACCCTAAACCCGAAACCTTACATGTAAACCCGAAATCTTAAACCCTAAACCTTGCGCGCACCCCTGCGCGCACCCCAGTTTTGCCTTCTACTTAGAAAGCCAAGTCATACCTGTTGTCATTCTGTGCTGATTAAACCCGAAACCTTAAACTTTAAACCCAAACCCTAAACCCAAAACTCCAACCAGTAGGGAACGACATGATCAAGTCCCAGGCCGTAACTGAAAATCTGACAACGATCAAAATTTTCGGGCGACCGGCAAAACACCAAATCGACGGCAATTGCTAGATCGGAGCTGCTCTATCGAACGAGGAGATTGACCTCTAAATTCCAGCCAACCTAGGCGTTAGTTGAATAAGAAATACAAAGAAATGCATATGAATAAAGGTACAGACACCGATATAAATATAGAGATTGATATGGATACAGACACAGATAGAGATACAGAAATAGACACTGATGTAGACCTGAACATACAGTAGACATAGACATAGATGGAGATCTAGATGTAGATGAGAATACAGATATATATATATATATATAGTCACAGATACAGAAACAGATCTAGATATAGATACAGATATTGATATTATGGATGATATGGATATACATCTAGATACAGATATAAACATAGATATAGATATGGACTAGGTAGAGATAGAGATAGAGACTGACAGAGATCCCCAGATAATTATAGATACTATCTGAACATCGATCATAGACCAGTCCTATACACAACATGCATCGTTCTCGGGAACGTGTCAATCAGATCTCCTGAATCCTGGCATGCAGACAATAGATGTACGTTCTTCTGACAAACCTGCAAACTGCAACACACATTGCATGCATGCTGAGCTCGCCAAAATCTCCAGAACCAACATGGAGGGTACTCGTTTGCTTCATGTTGCCTTTTGGGGGCCAGCCAACCCAGAAGATTCTTTTTCGCACGACGCCCCATGACGCACTCTCTCTGGAAGTTCTGAAGACCAGAGCAGGGCCAGGGTTATCCTGCGTGCAGGCACCGACGGCGAACATTGGACAGCCGATCCGTACTTACACGGCGACGTATGCTGTATGCCATGCTGCGTTCGACAGAATGACCCTGGAATCAATGGGGGACTGTGGCGGTCGACATGCAAGGTTTGGTTTCCGAGATGCAAAGCTCGTGCCCGAGATGCATGGCACAAGGCCGTTTGCATCTCGGAAACCGACCTGCGCCGGTTCACCCAGGANCGACATGCAAGGTTTGGTTTCCGAGATGCAAAGCTCGTGCCCGAGATGCATGGCACAAGGCCGTTTGCATCTCGGAAACCGACCTGCGCCGGTTCACCCAGGATTTTACTATTTTACTACTATTCTACCACGACCCCAGCAGTTTGCATCTCGGAAACCGACCTGCGCCGGTTCACCCAGGATTTTACTATTTTACTATTTTATTACTATTCTACCACGACCCCAGCCGTTGCATCTCTGAAACCGACCTGCGCCGGTTCACCCAGGATTTTACTATTTTACTATTTTGCTATTTTACTATTTCAGTATTGTACTATTCTACTATGTACTATTTTACTGTTAACTATTCCAATATTTACTATTCTACCACGACCCCAGCCGTTTGCATCTCGCTAACCCACCTTTACAGGTTGTACCATAAAGTTTGCATCTCGGAAACCGAGCTGTGCATGTTGACGCCCAGATTTGCATGTTGACCCAAGGGATCCCCAATGGGGGATTCCCTAAACAGCAGGTATACCAGCTCCAAAAGCCGCAGGAACCAAAACACCACGAAGCGACCAGGACAGAAAGACACATAACCAAGAAGCCAAGCGGCAAGAAACCAAACAGCAATGAAGCTCCACGAGGTGAGAAAGCCAGGAAGGGCACGAGGAACGAGACCGGACAGGCTTATCGAACAGCCAGGAAACAACGACATGATGCCGTAAAACCAAAACAGCCACAAGCCAGAAAGCATCAAAGAAGAATGCTAGCAAGCCAAAAACAGTCCCATAGCCAGGAAGCCACAAAGCCGCAAGCCTAGACAGAATTTCAAGCAGCAAAGCGAAGAAGCCAGCCCCCTTCCCGCCAAAAAGGGCCTCGCAAACGTGGTCATCGCCTCCGAGAGAATTCAGTCGACCTGAACGTCCGCCCGAAGCACAGTCAGAGGTGACTGTGGAAGCTTTGCAGAGCGCACCTTGAAGGCCATTGATGTACGAACACAGCTCAGCCATGGTCTGCAAGGCGGCGAGTGGGCCGAGACAGGGTCACGACTAGTCTTTTGCCTGGTCCACCACTCCCTGAGGATAGCAGGCGCTGAACCGCCCCGTACCTCGGTATGCGCACAAAGCGTCTTCACCTGCCATCCTCTATCGCAGAACTCCAACCCTAGGATGGCCGACATGTTTTGTCGTGTGCCGATCAGTCAAGTTCGCTCGCGGGGACATAGCCCGTACCAGGCCTCATCTATGATGCCTGTATTAGATTGGATAAGGCTCAGTTGGCCTTGTGTTTCGTGTCCTCTCAAGAGGTAGGCCCTGATGAGTACGGTCTCACGGGCTCAAAGTTTGCAGGAATTTACCGGAAAACGCATGCTGACAGCTTAGATTTAGATTTCGCAACCATCTGCGCATTGTGTTTTGTGCGACTGAGTCGCACGCATGTTATGAGCCTCGGCATTGCAGAAGCTTGCCAAATGCCCCAGATTGTGGACTGCAGCCACAGGAGACACTGATTGAGCTCGCAGCCTGATTGCCTCGATTTTCGACAGTAGAATTTGTGCCAATCGAGACACCTGCCTGGCATGAAGACTTCACATTGCGATGACCGCCTAGGACACCAAGAAGTTATACGCTCAGAGGTGATAACAAGCCGGAGCTGCTCTCCAACCTCCTCCTGCGCGACTGCCAGGACAACCTGGTTCATGCAGCTGAAAGCCACAAACCTGGTTATCCTTGACAGCAGCGTGCCTTCACCGACAGAGGCACTATCGAACTTTCCACGTACCTGAAGATAACTATCTTGGATTTTGATGCCTTCGTGTTCAAACTAGCTCAGCCACAACGTGATGTGAACCTAAGCTCAAGAAGTTCAAGAAGCCATAGAAAAGGACGGGAGCCATAATGCTTCTCACACAGTAGCTGCCCAGCTCTCGCAGGACTGATTTTATCACGCAGTCTGCATGTCAGGGCCTTTGCAGGAACACGGTGCAGTCGGTTTTCTTGACATTTCTCGACTCACTTGATACGCCTGCCACCTGGTACCTAGACCTAGACCGGTGAGGGCGCAATAGAGCTTGGCCAAAACGATGCTTTCTAACACAGGCACCTTCCTCGAGACCTGGCAAGTGAAGCTTGTCTGTCGAGTCCCTAAAGCATAGCCGCATAGCAGTACCACATCCATACACCCCACGGTGAAGGCCTATGGGTGGACAGTACCACGGAGCCAGACCAGGCAGGGAGCTCAATTCCTCACAAAAACAAGCATGCGATCAATCCAGCCGGTCAACGGCAGCAGACTTCCATTGCAGATACGATCTCCTGTGAATTCCATGGCGGTTGCGCCGCGGCGATGATGGCCCAGATCCACGCAAGGCTGCACCTCCGTTCAACTCCAAGCGGCCAAGCTACATCACGGCAACCACATGAAGCAAGCGACCAGTTTACATCAGACTTAGGCTCCAAGCCTCAACGACAATGGGATCGGAACAACCATCCAAAACTGCACCCAGCATGAAGGCAGCTATGTTAAGCGCTGGAGCTAAGCTTTTAAGGGATTCTCTCAGCTTGTGCTTCGCCTGGCATTTATGCCGGATGCATGCTGGCGGAAGCCTTTCGATTCTGAGCCCAGGGACATGATGCGAAAAGCAAGGACCGTCGCAACGACAGTGAGCACAAAACGGTTTGTTTTTCTTTATCTAGACATTAAACACCTCTGTACATCCAAGCACTGCAAGCTATGCCGCACTGCAATGTTGCCATCACTGCTGACAGTCCACATGTCTGTTGTCGACTCTAGTTCTCCGACGGCTCTTGCATGCAATGGACCCAATGCAAGCCATTACACTGTCGCGAGCTTGTGTTAAGTACTTTCCCATTCTTGCTACGTCGGGCCAGTCGGTTTGGCATGCAAGAGAGAAACTATGTACAAATTGCAATCCTGACTACATTAGTCAGATCGCATTAGTCAGGAGATACACTCCATATTTCAACAATACTGCTTGCACGCCAGCTTGCATTTTGGGTGCTGCATCAGCGCTGAAACCTTCAAGGCAAGCAGCCCGCCAAATCAGAAGACTCCCCGTCCATGTGCAGTTGCAAGCAAGGCCAACAAAGCCAGGAGAACATGCGGACTTTCTCCGACACGCCACCCTTGATGCCGCGAACCTGATGCATCTCCCATGCAGATCCGCAAACTCACTAATGCATTTCAGAGTCGCTTTGATGATTGGATATTGAAACCAGGACCCTCTAAGATGCAAGCGCTGGCTGACATGTCCCAAGCCTGGCTGTCCTTTCCACGAGTCAGCAGCAAGGACTGTGCCTGCCTGGAGGTGTCCAGCGCACAACAAACGAGAAGGCTGTGATGTCCTTCGGCGCATTCTCAAAGACCACCTTCAATAGAATAATTTGGAGGAGAGAGTCTCTGCCCGAAGACCCAATGCATTTTATGCAATGCCCGGTTGTGCCAAGATAGAGCCATCCCTCGGAAACGGGAAAAGCAGATGGTTGCGGGAGAAGTATGCGGGTTCGATTTCCGAAGGATCTACTCAACCTAGTACACTGCGAGTCAACTTCTCGCGGTGGTTCTTCCCATTCCGAGCGTTCATCCGACTGCCTTCCAGAAACCTGGCAATCGATATCGCCCTTGCCTATGCCCCAAGCCAAGT
This sequence comes from Symbiodinium sp. clade A Y106, assembly GCA_003297005.1. Taxonomy (NCBI): domain Eukaryota; class Dinophyceae; order Suessiales; family Symbiodiniaceae; genus Symbiodinium; species Symbiodinium sp. clade A. The sequence goes on along the minus strand of BGNK01002541.1, from coordinate 22,046 downwards.
CGCCCATGTTTCCAGAGTGGAGTAGATTACAGGCCTGCGTGCCTGTCATGCGACCTCTTGCCCTGTCCGTACTGGTAAATGGCTAGTCTTGCAGGCTGGAAATTTCTTGCCATCAATATCTCAACTTGCATAGTGCACTCGTGTCCTCGAAGCCGTGACTGATGGACTCCGCAAGCTGACAGTATCCAACGATCGAAAACTGTCCAAGCCACGGCAGGACAAGACATTAGAACCTCGGCCTCTGCATTCAGCATCATTCAGCTGCATTGTTGAACAACATCCAATATTCAGCATGCAGCATGTGTCTCATGAAACCATCTACCAAAGCGCAACACAGTCTACCTGAAGAGAAGCTGAATCCCACACCAAAAGTGCAAACCAGCCGCCGCATCCTTTTACACGACTGCGGCCTCCGTTCGCCTGGTGTGAATGGAAGCTGCCGCTGTCCCCTCTTCCAATCCTGTGCTCGTGACCAACGAAAAGCTACAACATGCTACTGCTACAACGAAGCTGCAATCCTCGCCTGCAGCCGGTCTGCCGACCTGTCAAGTAGCTGCAGGAATGGCGCGCCATGCTATTCTCCTTCTGGGTGAGTAAGCATGAAACCCCGAAAGACTGAATGCTGCATTGCGGGCAGCAAAAACAACAATTCATATGGAAGTGCGAGTACAGCAGCCCCGAACTGGAGAAAGGATCAATCCGAATGGAGGCCAGGGAAGGATGCCCGAGCCCTCCTGGAGGACATTCGAGGAATGTGTGATGTGGGGGTGAGGGCGGGCGAAAGGGGTAGAGGCAGGACATACTCAGATTTCCGCTCTCTGTCCAAGAAGGCACACCACGTTGTGCTTTCCGAGGAGCGTAATTTTCTGCGTGAGTCGAGAACACCGTAGTCCCCATGGGTTCGCTGCTTAGGCTGTGAAGTTCCTGCGGTAAGCAGGCATGTCCAGCTAGACACAAGCGAATACTATTCATTGTTGCACAACATTGAGACATGTATCTGGTAGCTCCCCTTGACCATTTTGCTTTGTCTGGCAACTTGCCACTAACAAACGATACAGTAGGATACAGTAGGTATCTTCAGTTTCAGGTTAAATCGACTCCTGTGACTCTGTGCATATTTAGATTTTTATAAAGGTTATACATGGCTATACTGTCTGCAGAGCCTTCCGGAGCTGCCCGGCCCTCCAGGGGTGCGGTGAAACTCTTCATCGACTCTTCCCAGTCTTCTGTGCACCTCAAACCTTCAAACCTCAAGCATCCTCAAACTAACACAGAGAACAGGACGGCGGCCTCGGTCTCCGTAGATATTTGACCTGGCGCCAAAACGCAAGAACAATGTAACAAGTTCCTGGCGAAAGAGCAGAGTTTTCTTATAACCGGTCACCCACCTTCAGGGCCGTCGGGGCTCTGTGGAGGCACGTTTGGCCAAAAGTAGTAAACCAATCCAAGCACCTCTGACAAGATCGCAGATGAGGCGCCGCAAGCAGAAAGCAAGGTTCCCGGCTAGTACGAGACCAGTGCCAAGTTTGATCACCTGCGCTCGCTCCTGTACAAGGCCAGCGCCAACAGCCAAAGCTTACCATCAAGGAGCACGTCAAGTCTGAATTGTTGCTTGAGGGACATCTGTCGTCGGCAGCTGGTCGTTCGAAGAAAAATCCAACAGTTTGGAACATGGACCCAAACCCAAATCAAACTCACTGGGGCTGATGGATTGTGATCCAAGGCTTCCAGTCCAAGTCGGCACAGACCACCCACCCAGCTTTCGACACAAAAAGCTGCCGTCGATGTTCGAAACGTGTCGAAGCTCCGGATCTAAACCTATCTGTCAGTTGTGATGCAATACGACATTCGCTGGAATGTTGGACAAATTCTCGCCCACAGCTGTGCGCTCACTCCTCCCTCGTCCCTCGCCTCCCTCGCCTTCTCCTTTCCCGGCCCTCTGCTGCACTTCCTATCCGAGAGCACCATCTTCCTATTTCAAGGGGTGATTGGGGCATCGACAGGCTTAGAGCTGCAATGAAACGAAAGACTGAAACTCGCTACAAGGTCGAAGGCGAAGAAAATGTGCTCGACAAGTGCTGGTTCGTGGCCTCCGAAATTCGTGAAAAGCTGCCACCTGGAGGACTGCCAAAACATGCACTCAGGGAACTTGTTGACATCCAGCGTTGACATGGCCTGCTTCGAGTTCTTGATGCCGACTTGACTCTTTGGCCTTAGTCTTGGGACCGTCGCTACTTCACTCAAAACTGGCGTATGCAGTACCTCTGGCGTGGTTTGCAGCTCTTCTCCTGCTTGCAGAACAGCTTGGCAATTCGTGCGACATTGCCTTTTGCTGAGTGACGACTGCCTGCACTCGCTTTGGGCGAAGAGGCTTCGCGGGGTTCAGTCCCTCGTGGATCACAGGCATGCCCAGAAAAGCCGTCACACGAAAGTCGCAGAGCCCAGACACGCCTCCATGCGCAGATTCGAGATCTTCTGCAGCCGGCTCTTGCGAGGTTCCCCTGGGCGCACGTGATGTCAGCGACTCTGCCACGTTGCTGGTCGCATCCTGCCCTCTGATATCTTTGACACATCTGTGATTGCTTTTCTTCGAAGACGTGTGGCTTTCACGGCTGGCGCAAGACTCGAATTGCTGAAACGCGCGAAATGTCACTCGCAGAGATTTGGCGCATGTTCGATTGGCAGGAAGGCTACTTGTTCCCTCTCTGCGACACTCTCTCAGCTTGGACATCACCGAGGAATACGAACAGAAGGGTCTGGTTATCCGAGACAGCTTCAAATCTGAACTCAGACTCTTGATTGCCGCACACCTGGAAGGGCTCCCAGCGGTTTGCACCTGCCAGTGCTTCGCATCTGCCACTTCGTGAACAAAGCTGAGCCATCCACCTCTCGCAGCTTCAGGGCGGCAAGCCTTCAAGGCATGACACGCCAAGCACAAGCTTGCGATGCGAATCACGGCCCTGCACCGGGATCCATGCCCGCACAAGCACAGGGCACTGCTCACGGCCAGCTTCGTGTAGCCTTTCCGCTGACGACAGCCATGCATGGCCGAATAGCTGAGGATGCAAGCAGGCGTTGGTTTCGATAAGTGGAGAATCGAGAACCGAATCAAATCTCGAAAAGTCAATAAGTCGAAAGTTCTCGACTTTTCGGCTGTGCATGTTTACCTGCGCGGTTTGCACGTTTCGGTACTTTTCGAGTTTTTCTGCGGTCTGCAAACATCCAGAAGTAGCAGAAACAAAGGCTTATCTTTACGGCTCGGTTTTGGGATACTTCGGTTGATTTTCAACAGGCTTGCGAAACACCGACGGGCAAATTGCATTGATTTGGCATCCTCAAAGCTCACTTGAACGGAGCCATTGGCATTTTGGAGCTCGTTTCGGGTTTGGGGGATCCAAAATGGCAACTTTCAGTGAGTTTTTGTGCATGTCGCGTGTCCGCAAGCACCAGAGCATGACCAAGACACAAGCGTGTCGGCCATGTTTTCGCGTCTGGGGAGCTAACCAAGAACCTTGTGTTCGCGCCAAATTCCAATGATGTTTGCTCATGTTGGGTGTAATGGCAACTTTCAATGATTTCCTACCATCTCGTGGTTCCACCAAGAAGTAAACCAGACATTGGCATATGAGCCTACCTTCCGGGTCTAGGAACCACCAAATGGCAAATTTTGCTGAGTTTGAAACCATGCCGGGCTTCATCAAGCAGCGCTAGCATTCAAAACATTAGATGGTTTTGGCTGCGTTTTCGGGTCATGCGAAATCGTCAGAAACGCTATCCCAGTGATGTTTGACCAGACTTGTTGAGTCTTCGCCTTCTGCGGCGGCTTTGTCTTTCTGTTTTTACGTGCTCGATCGTTTTCGATATCTCGACCTTCCGACGTTTCGTCTGCACTGTACTTTTCGACTGTTCGCTTGTTGTTGTACATTTCGACGTTTCACTTTTTGTTATACTTTTAGATTTTTCGCGGTTTGCTGTACTTTTTGCTTGTCGTTGCGTTTAGACTTGTCATTTTTCTGTGTTTGCCCGACTGTTCGCGGCTTTGCTATTTTTCGACTCTCCGTTTTTCTATAGTTTTCGACTTTCCACGGCTTTTCTTCACACACACACACAATTTTTCACTGCGGCTACTTAGCCCATTGATGTGCGATGCCACATGCGCCTCGAGCGCCGGCCTGAGCCAAGCTGCCTGCGAAGCGGATGGCATGCGACTGTACGACCTTTAGGACAAACCAGATCCATAGACATAAACCACGAGCAACCCTAGGAGTCGTACGAAGGGGACTTGCGAACCGGAAGAGATCAACTTGTCGAACTTTCGCCTTTTCGGGTTTTCTGGTTTTTCGAGCAAAAATCAACAGCCAATACCACTGTTCGGCTTCTCGAGTGCCGTTTGGCCTTCTCTGCTTATTCGCGCCCACAGCCATTCGCAAGCACAGGAATCCCTGCCTACATGGTTAATCTAAAGAATCTACAGCGACTCTAGAGAGAGCAGGATGTTACAATACTGGCCGCAGAAAAGCTCCCAAGGGCCAAGCAAGGCGCTTGTCTGAGCCCTTTGTGTCCAGCAGTTATATATCTATCAGAGGCTGCGGCGTCCTGTGTCGCCAGCTCCTGCGCTATTCCGCCTTTCCTGAGTGCAGCACCAAAACCCGCATGAGTGAGGTCCCACGAAATCCGATTGTGATGGTGAAGGTTCCAGGGCTGGTGCTGTCTGGCTGGTGGCCACTGCCGCCATGATTCCACCGTGTGGTGTCTGGCAGAATCGCACACAAGGGCAAGAAATATCAGCACCGAATATGTATTGGTACGTACGTGTAGATCAAGGTCAAGTTCAAGATCAATACCCGATATCAATATCATTGTCATTTACAAAGAACATTAACGTTGATACTGATCCCGTAGAGTTGGGCTTGGAAGAAACGCCTACTCGGTGGGCCGACACGACAAGGGATGGGAATACTGGCGGTGTCAGTGTATGCGGATGGCCTGAAGGATGCCGTCTTTCGAAGCCCCTCCATGCTCTTTGCACAAGTGCAGCAAATTCAGGAAACAGCGAAACTGCAAGTCTCAGTCCAGAGCCGAGTTGTTGCAGTTCCCGCAGCTCCAAGCGCAGATCCCTTGCAAGCGCCTGCCACAATCCAGCACTCTGTCCGGAGTCTGAGCGAGACTACAGACTAGAAGCTTGCGCCTGCCGAGCTGAGTCCAAGGTAACGTCGGATCCAATAACAACAGTCCTAAGTTTCTTAAGGCTTCCGATGCCGCTGAGATCCCTGCTCAATTAAGCTTGATGGCTTGATGCCGTCAGTGTACATGCTTAAGCTGCGCAATGCGTGGGCCAACTGCTCGTGTCTGGTAGTCTTCTTTTTTGTCCGACACTGTTGGCCCCTCTTCATGAAAAGTTGCACAACGCATCCAACACAACGAGAGGGATGGCTTGCCTGACACACCGTGCAGGTCAACTCGCCGAATCGCTCCACGAAGCCTCCACTCTCATCCGCTTCAGACCAGGGTAGGGAAGCATTTCAGAAACAGCAGAGAGGAAAGTCGCCGAGCTTGGGATTTGAGCAGCATCGGCGCCTTCCAACCATTCGGCGGCAGAAGCTATCTCTGCCTCACCTTGTCTTGGCCCAGCACACGCAGTCGACAGGTGTTGCGAGATCGCAGCAGCAGTTCAAGCTGCCAGACCGACATAACCGCATGAGCAACCAGCAGAATCATGGCTTGGAAACAGCCGGAACTGTCGAGCAAGGAGCTTCAGAGGTGCTTCAATCCAGCGTATCGAGACAAGTACTAGCAGAGACGTCGTGTGATGCCCCTGCTTGAGGCCCAAGCTGCTTCTTCAAGGCTGGCATCGGCACTGGCAAGTGTGATGAATGTGATTTTGCAGGCTCGCTTGATTGCAGGATGTCGGCCATCTGTGCCATTTTTCGCTCTAGAGGTAGTTCAGGATCAATGCTGTAGAACGCTGCCAACTTACTCGGATCAGCCGTAATGTTCTGAAAAGCTCGAGACCCTGAAGCTGATTGAACTTGTCGATGACTCATCATGGACTTGTAACTTTCCGCAGCATCCGCATCAAAAACCTCAGCTACATCCAAGCAGTTTTCGAACAAGGTGGTCAGGGGCGCCAGCGAAACTGCTGAGGAGTTTTGGAGCACATCGATGAAGTCCCGCAACAGCAGAAGGCCCAAGACATAGTGTAGTGCTGTCCAATAAGCTATATGAAATCTAGGAACCAGCATCTGCACATGCTGTACATGCATGGATACCATCTTCACCAACCGCTCGAAGATTTCGGATTTGACCTCCGACGACATTGCCGCAGACTTCCAGAGAAGGAGCGATCCGATTGGGATGGCAATAAGCAATGCTTCCTGGATCGCATAATGGCCCGGAGCCAAGTGTGGAAGCCTTCCGGCCTGCATCCATTTGTCAATAAAGTGTTGGAACTTTCGGAATGCGGATAGCAGTTCTTGGGCCGATGCCAGTTGTCGCGCTTCTGGATTATCAAACTGTGCGCGAAGCTGGTGAAGACCTGCCCTTTCGTGCATCCAGCTGTCTGCTGAAAACTGTCCAGCGGCAGGCTGCGCGGACCCTGTACAGAATCTTCGATGTGCATGCCATCCTTGCCGCTGGCATGAGCGTGAACAGAAGTATACAAGTTTACATCCACTGCACCTGTGCAGATCTTTCACGGCACTGAGACTGCGCACGTTGTCTAGCAATAACTCACTTTCGTGCTCGCGACCACGCAGCAAAGTCTTGAGAATTAAAGTCTTGCCCCCTCGGACTTCCTGTGTGATTCCCATGGCTCCCGCCAGCTCTCGGTGGCGAAGTATTTGCACTGCATCACCGGAGCGTATATTTGATGTTGCACTGTTGCAAGCCTGACACCTGGGGTTCCATCTTTCCAGCGAAAGCTGCAAGCCTATGTCGGCCAACCCTGGCTGTTCTGCTTCCAGACGGCCTCGGCACTCAGAAATGGATTGCAACGCACGCTGGACTTAGATACAAGAACCCAACAGCACCTGGCCGCCGGCCACAACTACAAGCAAGCACCGCTCACTTCGAATTGTTCTGTATCTGTCATTGGCTTATCTTTCCGTGTTCTTGTCTGTAGCTTCTGGCATCGAGCCGCTGTTTATCTGAATCACTTCCGACTTGATTTTGGTGCTCACATCGGGTAGTTTCAGCTTAATTTGTGGCTGCATAGCTGATTTGTGGCTGCATAAGTGATGCATGTCGTATCAATTCCTGCATGATGCATTTTCGTCATTTCCTTCTCTGTTTCTGGCTCAAACCCTGATGCATTTCCGCCAGTACCGGCTTCTTTTCGGAATCATTTCCGTGTTCGTGCCAGTTCCTTCCCACTGCATACTTCATGCATTCCCGGCTTTTCGGCGACGTTTCTGTAGTCTTTCGCTCGTATCTTCTGTTTCTGGCTTCATGCTGGGCGGCTGGCTGCGAACACAGATATTAAGCTGGAAATGACAAAAATACATCAATTCTGCAGCGCCGGAAATGAAGCCAGAAATAGCCGACACCAGCACGGAAATGCCGGAGCTGCCCGCTACCCGAGACTGGAGACGAGCGCAGACAAACAACGCGCGAAGCAGTAAATGTCCAAAATGCATTGGGGCTTCATTGTGCTTGTGGAATTCATGCATTTCCGTCATTTGCGGCTCCATTCCCGTTTCCTTTCCGTGTCGTATCGAACGTGTCCTGCTTCATTTCTGTGTTCATGTCCTGGTTCGCATGTATTATTTCCCAGTTTTTCCGGTAGGATGATCGGCGCATGTTGTTTGCTGCTGCATAACTGTCGCATCGGCGTCATCTCCGCTTTGGAGTCAGGCATGCTAAATTTCCTTTCCGATTCCGTGCTCGGATCGGTTTTCATTGCCGGCATTTCCGTCGTTTCCGGCTTCAACAATCTATGCTCGTGTCGAACATGTCCGGCTTCATTCTCGTTTCGGTCTCGATCATTTTCAGCTTCGTGTTCCCTGCATTGCTGCTGTTGTCGGCAAAATTTTAAAAGGGTCGTTTGTGGCTGGAACCTTTTTCTCAGAGACGGAAACCAACAGCATTCCCGTTTGTAGCTGCCGATTCAAGACACAGCGAGAGCAGCCACATCGCCCGCCGCAATGCGAACGAATGCGTGCGTCTCTGGCCCCTGGTTCCGCAAAAAGCTCGTGATAGGAGACTCGCAGAGGCTCCCCTGCCTGGCGGGCAAAAGTGTATTCTTAGAGACCTAGCTGTCCTAGCTCCTTAGCCTCTCTGGTGCCTGGATATCCCGTATGGCAATGAGCTTCACTTCGAGATCGTCGTTGATCGGGCGGTCCCCGGTGCTCAGGATAGAAAAGCCTTGGCTGAACTGCTTCCGATTTTGCCCTCCCATGCCGATGATCGTGCGCTTGTTATTGACTGGAAGTAGCAAACATTCTCCTCCATGCTGGCAGCGCAGGCATGGTTCAGCATCGAGAAAGCATTGAAGCCTCGGTTGCAGGACAGGGCCGGGCGGCCGGGGTAGTCCGCAGCCAGGGCGCCGGAAGTTCTGCAAACTTTTGGAGTCCCGGTCCGGTTTGTCGCCAGAACGAGACCGGAAGGCCGGGGCCAGAAACGCCCGAGGCCCTGTTTCGAGCTATGTGTCATTTCTCAAGCTTCATAGAGCCAGCACGGCCCGCATGCTGCAATGCTGCATGCTTCCTCATACTTCCCTTCCTTCCGCCTGATTCGTGCTGTCCACAGCCTTACAAGTCGTTTGCTGATGCCTCAAAATGGGAAAGCCTGCCTACTCCCCAACTTGATGCTCTCGTCAACATCAGCCGGACTAGCTCGGGGCAAAGTGGTTGCAGAGGCATGCCGTGAAACAATAACATAAATCCGGCACATGCTTTCATCGGGCAAGAGACTTTGGGAGGAAGCTACTCTTCAGGCCGCTCGCATACCTCCGCCCCCAGCTCACGCCCATCCATGTTTCAATCTCAGCATCGTTCACGCACGGAGTTCAGAGCTACACTCCTAGGCTTTGTTCGGCCTCAAACAGGACCGTTTGTATCTGAGGCTTCCTAGCCCATTCCCACACTCTCGTATGTGCCCTGTGGAGACTCACCCAGAAGTCAAGAGATAAACTGCAGCCACCTTCTGGGAACTTAACATGCATGGCCAACATGAGCTCCCAGAGGGTGATGCTACCAGTATGACCAACAGACCTCTGACAGTACTCGGTGTTCCTGGATTTCCGAACAAAACTGGGAGCCTGGCCAACGACTTTGCCTCGCAGGCAGACAGGAGCAAGGCATTGCAGATCCTATATATGCCTAAGCATTTGTGACCAGTGCTCCTGAAGCATGTTTTGCTCCCTGAACCTCCTCTTGGTGCCTAAGGGTTTGGTGCTAGAAGACTAACCTCAAGTCATGCGAAGTCAACAAAAAAGGCTTTAGTCGAGGTTTGGCAAAAAGCCAAGCCGACCCTTGTTGTAGGCCCGTTCCAACACAGGAACCCTGCATCACTGTAAAACTATCCTGTCAGAACACCCAAACGCTGAGCAAGTGCATGAACGTTCCGGACGTTACGCTTGCCCCGAGCGCCTTGGAACAAAAAACTGTTCGTCTCAGCTTCCAGAATGAACGGCTGGTCTGCAAGTTCGGGATTGACCTCGAGCGGCATCACAGCATGGACGGGTTCATCGAACCAGACATGCTTTGAAGGACTCGAATGCGTGACAGAATATGGATTGCTCAACGATTGCCAAACCAACCTACCTTCTGAAAACTGGTTAGACCTGTTGTGACACCCCTGACACCAGAGCTGGCGGTGCCTCAGCTGCCGCCAAATTGTCAGCACCTGTGAGGATCACACTTTGCGTGTATGCAATCCTTAGGTCCATCTACTGCTGAAGCCGTGGTGAAAAGGCGCGGTTTGATTGACATCTAAAAAGCAAATTGTGTGCACCCAGTCATATCATGCGGTGCACTCGCCGTTCACGAGTGCTATTTAAATTGTGCCCAGAACACCCTCAACTGGGGAAGACTGTGACATTGTCGTACGATGCCACGGACAGACAGACAACAGTCCCGGTAATATGATTCTCAAATCTGGTCATACATCCTTTGAGCCAATCCACCTGTCCTTTTGTCACTTGTCAGCAGCCTGCTCTAGTTGTACGAGGTAAGTACAGTATGCTGGATGAGAAAAAAGAAACAATCAGGAAGTGACCTGAAGCCTGAAGCGAAAGTTAATGCCATGCACTGTATGGGCATTTAAAAGAAAGCAATCTGGGAAGCATGTTGAATATACACAGGATGCTGCAAGATAACGCGAGGACTATAGTTAGGTTTTCCGATGCTTTCCGGAGGTGGAATAAGTATAAGCTTTCCAACAGGGGGCTAGAGACTACCATCTTTTGCCGGGGTAAAAGCCTCAATGAAGCTCAGCCGTTGGGTTAACCCCCCTTGCACTGCAGGAATGCGCATCCAATCGTCTTCCTTGCTTTCCATCGTATGAACGCTGAATACTTTGTCAACCCGAGACGGAGCTGTCGAAAGGCTTGCAGCTACGAAAGCTTCCACGTCCGCGATGGGAGGAGTCGTCCCTTCCGGAGGGTTGCTTGGGAGCTTTGGAGCCGGTGCTGTGCCACTCCAGTCCGGCCTTTGGTTTCTGTGGATCCGTTGCGCGTTCGTTTCGGTAAGCAAACCGTAGTTTTGGAACAGTGCTTAGATCTAGCGAGTCTGTAGTGAAGCGCCTGGCCTCGAAGCAGCGCAAAATCGTGAGGGCGCTTTTTCATAGCAGCAGACAGTTCAGCCACACTTCGCCGGACAATGGGCTTCTCTCCCAGCAGAACCTCATTAGGTACGGCACACTCCGCAGAAACATGCCATCCTTCTCCCTCCTACCTCATGATCCCCAACTTCCAGCTGCTCACCCCAAGGCATCCAAATCGACTGACACTTGCTCTGTACAATATCCAGAAACAGCACCCTCTTCTCACAAGAGAGCTGTGCGGGAAGTCAGCGGGACAGCAAAGCCAATCCCGTAGATGCATAGTTCACTGAAGCTTCTCAGCATTTTTCTCAATATACTGAAAACCGTGTTCTGGCGTCAGAGATTCTTTTTTTTGCCTCATGACGGGGCATGAGCCAGATTTCCTGAAAACATAGGCTCACACTACGAGTCAAGACTGCTTGCTGGAAGTCCTTCATAACGACATCGGACCACATAATACCACATAGCGTGTAATCTTGGTTGCTGGCAAGTCACGGATCCCGCTTCGAAGCATCTCTCTGCTGCCAGGCATCGCCCCTGGGGCGAATCTGCTTATGCGCATTACATTCGGAAATGACAGGCTGTGCTGCTGCTATTCATTCCGAGGATCTTCATGCTCGGATAGATGCGCCAAGCGGAGGCCAGCACGCTCAATCTCTGGCAGGCCAGCAGGCATTCTATACAATGCATCAGGTACAGTGTACAGTATGTCCGCAGTCTTAGTGCGGCATCTGCACAGCTCTGGCTTGAAGACAGAGGTTCTGAAGACGAGTTCAGGGTAGAGTGGGGACGTGCAATGCGATGCGCATGGGGAGCTGAGAATCGAGAAAGAATGCATGCTCCAGCTATGAGATGCAAGCTTTAGGTTCCACTTCTTCTTGATCTTCATGAGGTCCTGGCTGAAAGCATGCGACAGCCGACATGTCGCCACTCCCTAGCAGGTTGCATCCATCACGGCCTGCTTTCTGGCAGATCGCGCCAGCTCAGACTCAAGGGCATTCAGGTCCTGTCAGGGATCGTGTCCACAAGCTGCCCTCCAGTCTTGAACCGGTTGTTGGACTGAGACCGGCCAGCCTTCTCCATACACTGTGACTTGGAGCGAACCACGCTGTTCAAGCTCAGCTTGTCGATCGACTCCCTGGCCTACCGCGTGATGCGTGTGTGGGCACCTGGGCGCGCGCCTGCATGCGAGTGCGTGTGCGCGAGTGTGACTCCCCTCCCCCTCCAACGCCCAGAAAAACCAACACCTCCCAACCGCTCCCTCGTCCCCTCCAACTATCCCTCCCGGGATTCGCCCCACCCCCCCCCAACGCCCCAACACATCCAACACTGCCAATGACGTCAACAGCGGCAACAACACCAACGACGACGTCATCATCGTCATCATCGTCAACATCAACATCAGCATCGGCATCCGCATCAGCATCGCATCAGCATGACAAACGATTCGGCCGAATGCAGAGCCAACTGTGCATCCGGATCTTTTTCACCCTTTCGGTTGGATCGACGGAGTGCAACATCAAATCCGTATCTGCAGAGTATCGACAAGTCGGGCCGGTGATGTTTTGAACACCATCGTGGCCGACTGAACCCTCAGAACAGAAATGAAGTGCCCTCCCAGCAAAGGGTGAGGTGGGTGAAAAAATGAAAACGGAGGCACTCGAGCCGACAGCTTCGTCATGTCGGCACGGTGCCTTTGTCAACTAGTGCATGCTGCACATGTCGACAAACGATTCGGCCGAATGCAGAGCCAACTGTGCATCCGGGTCTTTTTCACCCTTTCGGTTGGATCGACGGAGTGCAACATCAAATCCGTATCTGCAGAGTATCGACAAGTCGGGCCGGTGATGTTTTGAACACCACCTCGTCACCGCCCGATGCTCACCAAGTGTCGAGGGTCTGCCGCCCTACGAAAAGTGCCACTGAAGGCTCAAAAGTTCTTGGGTAGCCTCGCCCACCGCGTAATCAAAGTCAGTAGCCAGACGAAGGAGTATGCGCCACAAGGGCTGCATGTCGCTCTGAAATTCTGACCATCCGCGTGACTGGCCGATGGATGCATCGCCCCGCGAAAAAGGATCGGAGATATTCTGCTCGCTGGGAACCCATTCGAAATGGGGTTGCCAACCCTTATGTAGGGACAAGGACCAAAAACAAGCCAAAAGATTATTAACTGCGGGCTCGCTGTCCCAGCCCCAGCCCTTAGCTAAAGCGGCCTTCCCAGCTGTGTAATCGCAAAACCCCAGCCAATATGGACACAGCACTGAATCACAAGTGATAGCTGCCACTATCTGAGCGATTCCAGAGCATATATATAAGCTTTGCGTGATGCAAAGAAAGATAAGACCTCAGGAGGCACAGAGCCGAACCCAAAGCAAACACCATCGCTGGTTCGCACCACGAATCCCCAGCCGTTGCGGCACATGCAAGACGAGCGAGAATGCCATGTCGCCGGGGGTCATCAGACAATCCGAACTTCGCATCACCGGGTTGGAAGAAAGCGTCAGCGTACACCACTGAGTGCTCGACCGCGTTGCTGGCAAATGGAAACCACTTCGGCTTGCAATCACTAAGCAGACGAATCAAGAACTTTATGGAGCAATGCAGAGCCCCATTTAGGCTACACTTGGCTCGCTGCCTCATGTCCTCTGGAATGTAAGGGGCGAAGAGCTGCAGAACCCACCTGGCCAAAGAGCGTTGTTTGCAGGAAGTTCAGCTTTCCTGCCAACTTCTGAGCCACATCTGGCTCCAACGAATCAGTTTCCAATGCTTCGTTCAGAGCTCTTGTCGACTCTTGTCACCTTCTCAACCCGGTCTGGAGATGGTGACAATAGAATCCCATCAGGCAGAATTTCCAATAGCACGCCCAGAAGTTTATACCGAGTGGCGGGAGGCTGGGCCTTGGAAGGTTTTAATCGCATGCCCAGGATATCGCACAACTCCTGAAAAGCCCAAAAACTCGACTTGGAACTGAAGGCAGCATCAGGACCGCCTACATCATCCACATAGTGAGTCATCAATATGAGAAGAACCGATCTCGCGAGAAATCCCAGTGCATCAACACAACGGTTGAAACACCAGACCGAGGACGCCGCTCCAAAGGGAAGAACCGAATGGCAGAAGAGCATGGGCCCATTCGGGGTGGCCAGTAATGTAAAGGCCTCGTTAGGCTCCCGAACCGGGAACTGACGATAAGCTGCCCACAAATCCTGGCACCAAACCTCGGTGGGGATACCTTTGGCATGCAATCGCTGCAAGACGCCAATGTACGTGTGTATTGTATCATGAGCAGGCACATCCTCGACTGTAATCGTAGAGTTGTGGAAACTACGACGGTAATCCTCACACCGTCGAACTTTCTTCTTTCCGTCACTCCCAACTTGAGTGACAGAGAAGGCGCCGGCGACTTTGATTTCCTGGGTCGGCAAGGGCAGGCAGGCCCCGAAGCCGGCGTGTGAATGAACAGCAATGCATTTCCGCGGCCTGTGATCTGGGGCGCTAAAGGGTCCCCGCATCCAACCAATCCCAATCTCTTGCTAAATCTCCTGCAGCATCGTTTGCCATTCAGGGTCCACTCGACCCTTTGTTCAGTTTCTCCAAAACATACCCATGATTCAATGTGCCGAAAGAGGACCCCGAAATCGGGAAGCCGTAACGATCATCTAATCGCATCCGCCAACCGGGCGACTTCTCGAGTGGCCCCGTTACCGGGAACCCCACAGTCAAGGCCTCTGCCAGGGAATCGCAGTCCGGGTAGCCGCAGCCTCGGAGCAAAGAGAAACTCGCACGTCAACTTAAGCAGCAACCCAATTTCTCGGAAGTCTTGACCAGGAATGGCAAAAAAAGACCACATTGCTTGCATCGCTTCTGCCATGTCTTTTATCTCGGCAGCTCTTCCACGAAGGTTCGGAAAGTCGGTTTTCTTCCTATACAGACTGAGCTTGTTCAACCTCTGGGAGTAAGGGCTGTGCACCTTGTGGTTGGCTTGGTATGTCTTCAGAAAGTTCCAGAGCTCCTGCAAGTTCGCGAGAGGGCTCCCTTGCATCATTCCCTCACAGAGTAGCCAAAAAACANGGGAGTAAGGGCTGTGCACCTTGTGGTTGGCTTGGTATGTCTTCAGAAAGTTCCAGAGCTCCTGCAAGTTCGCGAGAGGGCTCCCTTGCATCATTCCCTCACAGAGTAGCCAAAAAACACTTCCGAACAGCTGCTGAAGGTAGCCAAGATAACGGCAATGCATCAAGTCAAAATGGACCACGGGCACAGAGCAGAGGTCCTTTTGGAACAGCTTGTTCATGCTTCGATTCGGCCAGTTCCTCCAAACAGCAGGGGTCCATACAGTTGACCTCCAAAGAGCATCCTCGGAAAAATCGTGCCAGCTATTGGCTCCCCGTTTCTGACACTGGCACAAGCAGCAGGGGGAGTTTGAATTCCACCTTGGAAGGCCCTGAAACTGCGACATGTAGTCCAAGTCTCCACAGCTGGCCACAAGAATGGCCCGCCACCCATCTGCAAGCCAACTGCCAGCTCTGCGGCCCTCCGGNTTTGAATTCCACCTTGGAAGGCCCTGAAACTGCGACATGTAGTCCAAGTCTCCACAGCTGGCCACAAGAATGGCCCGCCACCCATCTGCAAGCCAACTGCCAGCTCTGCGGCCCTCCGGCCATCTGCCAGAAAACAAACACTCCAGAGACCACAGCAGCATCGCGAAAAAATCCTCATTCGTGTGCTTGTACTTCCTAAACACGGTCCGGCGGGTATACATTTCAACCGAACGAAAGGTGGACAACCCAAAAATGTTGCCGAGTAGGGAAGTCCACGAGAAGATAAGTGCACTGGAACTCCAAATTTTCTCCTTGCTTAGCACCGGAGTCTCATCTCCGTGGATTGACAAAGGCACCAGTCTGCTCAGGGATCTCTCCGGAGCTAGCGGATGATCTCTGAACTGTGGTAGCTCCTTGGCCGACTGCCAAAAACGATCTAGATAATCTTGTCCAGGCATGATCACTTGTTGCCATGCAGCCTTGTAGTTGTGGTAAATGTTGCTGAATAACTCGTGCGGCAGGGTNGGTAGCTCCTTGGCCGACTGCCAAAAACGATCTAGATAATCTTGTCCAGGCATGATCACTTGTTGCCATGCAGCCTTGTAGTTGTGGTAAATGTTGCTGAATAACTCGTGCGGCAGGGTGATGGTGTAGGCATGCTCGTCAGCGGGCACTCCAGCGATGGGCACTGGCACTTCAGCAGGACTCTTTCGCAAAGTGATGCGGCTTGGATCGCACNACTCCAGCGATGGGCACTGGCACTTCAGCAGGACTCTTTCGCAAAGTGATGCGGCTTGGATCGCACATCTTTGGCAGCTGCCCGATCAATCTCACCAAGTCCCTGTTGACATTGTTGCTCTGTTGACCGGAGGTTCCAAGTCTGGCCAAAGGCTCGAGGTCAGATATCGTTTTTTCTCTGGCATCATGCAATGCTCGCTCGGATATTGCCTGCAGCTGCTGCGGCGATATGAGGCCCCATGCATACTGTTCCAGGAGCCAGTGAGAGTTGCACCTCGGACCGTGAAGTGACGACCGACGACGCTACGCAGCACCTGTAGCCCTCCTCTTTCTTTCAGGCGGTCCGAAATCCGCCATGTTAAGAGTTTAGGGTTGTTATGTGAAGTTGGGGTTTAGGGATTGGGTTCTGATGATCATCACCCACAGACCGCCAGGCTAACTCGGTGTAACACCAAGAAAGGGACAGGCGGCCCTGCCCTATAACTCGGTGTAACACCNCGATGAGCTAGGAACAAGTTGAACAATGCAGAATTGAATCCAGCTATTACCACTGATCAAAGGGCCTCCCCTGCAATCTGATGGCACTGTGCAACCCTCGCCCTTCTGCCCTATTACGGGTGACCCGAGCACTGGCGCTGTCCCTGCACGGCACGGCGTGCACCCCTATACGACTGCCGGCCGCACAGTCAGGGGGAGAGGCCTTCACGGTCGATGCAGGTGAGCACAGTATCCTGCCCAATAGACGCATTAGCCCATTCGCTCTGTTGTCATCCACAGAAGCTTCTGTGGGAAGTTGGCCAGAAACAGGAACGTGGCACATCAGTCCCAACACCCGGCCAACGGTGCTCAGTTTTCACTGTGGGTAGGGACAACGAAGATTCGAAATGATATGAGTCTCAAGAAGTGACCATTCAAAGACTCCCACACAGCCCACACAGCACACACAGCACTCATGACATGACATGACATCATGACCAACTCAATCCACTGATCCAAGGGCCTCCCCTGCAATCTGATGACACTGCGCAACCCTCGCCCCTCTCCCCCAAGCAGGTGAAGAAAGGGACAGGGGAGTGCTAAGGCTATAGGTATATAGGGGTAGGGGCGAGGGGCTAGGGCTCGGGGGAGGGGCTAGGGGCTAGCTAGGCCTAGGCGGGGCTGTGACAATGCCACCTCTTGGATGGTCATGACCTCAGTGCTACACTCTCTTAAAAGCTCTATATATATATAGATATGTATATATATATATATTAACTGAAGCCCTTGAACCGCCGAAGCTGAATCCTAAACCCCAAACTATACAATCCCAGAAAATTAAAGCTAAAGCAAGCATGCTGGCTATGTTCAGAAACCTATATGTATAAACCCGAACCCCAGAACCCAGCACCAAACCGCCCACCTCTTCGATGATCACATCACCCACAGACCGCCAGGCCCCCTAACTCGGTGTAACACCAAGAAAGGGANGGGCTGTGACAATGCCACCTCTTCGATGGTCATCACCCACAGACCGCCAGGCCCCCTAACTCGGTGTAACACCAAGAAAGGGACAGCGGAGTGCTTCGGGGCTGTGACAATGCCACCTCCTCGATGGTCATGACCTCAGTGCTAAACTCTCTTAAAAGCTCTCTATATATGTATATAAACTGAAGCCCTTGAACCGCCGAAGCTGAATCCTAAACCCCAAAAGCCACTCAACCCTCTGCCCTGAACCCCAAACCAGTACCCCTTAGCACACAGCCCAAACCCATCTAAACCCCAAGCCCCTCCGAAAGCACAGATGTCCCATCTCGCCTCACAAGCCACGGGCATTCAACTGCCCTTTGACTCCTGCTATCTCCTCCACGGTCTTCTCGCACAGCTGTCCTCCGGCATGCTCACAATGAAAGGTTTTTGTATAGAACACACTACACCCCACGAGAAAACCATGGCCTGCTCCCTGCAATGTCGCTTGNAATGAAAGGTTTTTGTATAGAACACACTACACCCCACGAGAAAACCATGGCCTGCTCCCTGCAATGTCGCTTGCAAGTTCTCGCGGTTGATGTGGGTGCCGTCGGGCAGATCCTGCAGGCGTATGTCTCAAACAATGTGTGGCTGCTTCATCTGTCTCGGCTCGCGGTCCTGGAAGTTCCTGACGTGCTCCAGCGTGCTCTTCTTGTCTGTCAAGTCTTGGATGAGGGTCTTCCTTATGCAAGAAGGAACTGCATCTGTGGTTTCGTGTGTTGTTACAATAGGAAAAAGGAGCCAAGGGGCAGCTTCGAGGTCANGTCTTCCTTATGCAAGAAGGAACTGCATCTGTGGTTTCGTGTGTTGTTACAATAGGAAAAAGGAGCCAAGGGGCAGCTTCGAGGTCAGGGGGTCGTCTTTGTTGTGCTTGATCTTGTCGTTCAGCTTCGTCGCATCCTTCACAGTGCTGGTGTTGAATACAAAATACAAAACGGACCTCGTGCGACTACACTTCCCACACACACACTCTCTCCCTCTCTCTCTCTCGCGCTCCTTCTTCAGCTTCTCAACAGCCGCCTCGGCCTTTTTCAAAAGGCCTTCTGCCTGCTCCCAATTTTTCGGGTTGAGCCGCTCGGGAACCGCAGGCTCTTCTGGCTTCTGATCCTCGATGGCTTGCAGGGCCGGTGGGTCCGGCTGTGGGCTCGCAGAAGAGGAAGGCATGGATGCAGTTGCTGCAGCCAGCTCTTCAGCACTCGGATCTGGTCGCTCCATGCTCACAGACTCAAAGAGCATCGCCAGCTGGGCCGTCTGGTTCCTGGTAACCTTCTTCTGCTCCAGGGCGAGCTTGGCATTGGTTGCCCTTTCATCCAAGTGCTCCTCCTTCAGCTGCCGCCACTGGCAGAAGGCCACACCGTGCTGTGTCTTGACCTGGACCTCGTCGTCGAGAATCGCCTGGCGAAGCATCTCATCTGTCAAGCCAAACTTACCCTTGAAGAGGGTCTTGCTCAAGCCCTTCTGGCCCCACCCAGTCGAAGACTTCTGAGTNACCTGGACCTCGTCGTCGAGAATCGCCTGGCGAAGCATCTCATCTGTCAAGCCAAACTTACCCTTGAAGAGGGTCTTGCTCAAGCCCTTCTGGCCCCACCCAGTCGAAGACTTCTGAGTCAAAGTCATCGAGGCCGCCAGGCTGCCCTTGTCGCAGCTCAAGGCCAAGCGACCGGTTCCCTCGTGTCGAACAACCGTGTCCTCTATGAATCTGCTCTGGTTCTTTCGCGACCCTGCTGTCTTCAGGGCCTCCCATTCCTTCTTCATGCTGTTTGGCACCGCCCCTGCTGCTAGGAGCACGTTGAATTTGTTTTGTTTGGATCNTATGAATCTGCTCTGGTTCTTTCGCGACCCTGCTGTCTTCAGGGCCTCCCATTCCTTCTTCATGCTGTTTGGCACCGCCCCTGCTGCTAGGAGCACGTTGAATTTGTTTTGTTTGGATCCGTTTCGGCGCGGGGTCCTCCTCTTCCTCCGCTTGCTCGGGCTCCTCGGGTGCACGGCCGTTCTTCCACTCTTCTGCGAGTGCCTCGGCCATGCTTCGCTTCCTGGTCAGGCCCTCTGCCGCCTTTCCCCTTGGCTTTGGGGACGGCTTTCAGAGTGCCTTTGGGAGTGGCTTTCGGAGTGGCCTTCAGTGGCCTTCGGAGTGGCCTTCGGAGTGGCTGTCGGAGTGGCTGTCGGAGTGGCTTTCGCCTTGGCTTTCGCCTTGGCTTTGGCTGTGGCTTTCGGGGTGGCTTTCATGGCTGTGGCTTTCGCTTTGTCTTTTTTCTTTGACCCCTCTTCTTCTTCTTCCGGCTCCTCTTGTTGGTCTTCCTTTTCCTCCTCCTGCTCTTCCTCCATCACGTCTTGAGTGTCGTCGTCATCCTGAGTGTCGTCGTCATCCGGCACGGCGGCTTTCTTCCCCGTACCTCTCGCCATGTGTCTTTCCCTCTGTTTGATACGAAGGCACAAAAAACTATCTCGATCCTCAGAGCACACAGAGCAACAGGAAAGTGGTGACAGCAATGCTTCACGGAGTCCCCTCTCTCACTCTCTCTCGTTTTCTCTGTCGNCACACAGAGCAACAGGAAAGTGGTGACAGCAATGCTTCACGGAGTCCCCTCTCTCACTCTCTCTCGTTTTCTCTGTCGCTTCTTCCGAATCCACACCCCATTTATGAATCAGACCCACAAATATATATATATATATATATAGATAGATAGATAGATAGATAGACTTTAAAAAACGGTTTATAAATGTATTTATTTTTTGTGTTCCTCTGCAAAAGTATGTATATAATATGTGTATATATTTATAGAGACACACATATGGTAAAAGGTAGAACTGTGCATGTGCACGTGCGGGCTCTTCTCAATGTATGTATACTTTCGGCATAAAAGAACCGGAAGTGTATACACTTCCGGAGAAAGTGTATACACTTACGGCCGGAAGTGTATACACTTTCTCCGGAAGTGTATACACTTCCGGTCGA
>BGNK01002540.1:76129-98758 GCA_003297005.1 Symbiodinium sp. clade A Y106 | reverse complement strand
CAAAGCTACGGCTGATAACCTATTGTTAGCAGCAGAACGCACGGACTTTTTGTTCACTTGAGCCAACATAGTAACGTAGGTAGAACACTAATATACGTACACAAAAGGATTAAGAACAGTTCCCGCAGCCAAAAGAGCAGACACAACCAAAAACACACACCGGTAAAACACCCACATCCAAAAAAGAAACACGGTGCTCGCCAAACCCAAAACCCAAAACCCTACAACCCTAAAACCCTGAAATCCTAAAACCCTAAACCCCAAACCCCAGACCCCGGACCCTAAACCCGAAACCCTAAACCCTAAAACCCTGAAATCCCAAAACCCTAAACCCCAAACCCCAGACCCCGGACCTAAAACCCTGAAATCCTAAAACCCTAAACCCCAAACCCCAGACCCCGGACCCTAAACCCGAAACCCTAAACCCTATCCCTCCAGAGTCCTGCATGTCTCCTGCATTGTGGATCTTGCTCAAAGCATCATTGACCTCACCTCGGAGCTCGATCGCAGGCTTCTAATGTAGGGGCCTTCATAATTAGAATAGGATTCCTGTAAAGGGCTCCTTAGAAGATCCTGTAAGGGTACTATAAGGGTTTAGTAGAGGGGCCTTAAGAATTAGAATAGGGTTCAGGGGTGTTCCTCATTATGATTAGAGAATAATATCCCCCAAAACCCGATTCGGCCCCTGCAGTAGCTGGAACGGGCCTTTGCTGCTGACGTTTTGATTGTTATACAAGGTGCCATAGGATATTGCAGGAGCTGATAGACAAAATCCTACATTGCCGTAAGTCTAAGTCGAAGTACCCTACACTATGGGCACTGCAGCATATTACTTTTTATCAGTCATGGAGACTGGCACGGAACCTATAAAATCCATATAAAGCCGTATGGGGAATGCCTGGGTCGGTCCATAGCTTCGTGGCTTACAGGATGCCTGCTCAGCCATTTGGGTTTAGGGTTTAGGGTTTACGGTTTAGGGTTTAGGGTTTAGGGGTGGGGAATCCAGGCAGCACTCTTGATACATGACTGTCTAAAAAAGACCTCCTTCTACGGCATCCGCTTGGAAAGTCGTCTACTTAACACCCTACACCGGCCCTGATTCATGAGCCCGATCAGATTCGAAATTAACCCTAAACCCTAAACCCCTAAACCCCTAAACCATTTCTATGGGCTTTACCAGCTTTACCATGCCTTTGGGCTTTTTTTGGATCCCAAAAACCTTTGACCTCAGCCGCGGCAGACCCGAAACGGGCAAATCTGCATAACACCATCACAGAACCCTGCAGAGCCCCTACTTGGAGGGTCGGGGGACTTAGTAAGTAGGTAGTAAGTAGAGTTATAAGTACCCTAAAAGAGATCCTAATTGGGATTATGGTACTTATAAGTCCCTAAAAAAAACTAAATACTAAGTCCCCCGACCCTCCAAGTAATGGAACCCTTAAAACCGCGGCACCCGAAATTCAAACTTAAACCCAACCCCAAGCCTAGGCCCTGAAGCCTAAAGTAAACTCTAAACCCTGGACCCTAAACCCTCAACCCCAAACCCTAAACCTTCAACCCTCAACCCTCAACCCGAAACCCTAAACCCTCAACCCTCAAACCTAAATTCCTTAACCCAAAACCCCCAAAGCAAGGAAAACCCTCAACCCTAAACCCTCAACCAGAAACCCTCACCCTAAACCCTCAACCCCCAAACCCCCCAAAGCAAGGAAGAGGGGCCCAGCGTCAACACCGAGCCCGGCTTCGCCGTGGCACGGCTTTCCACGACCTCTCCGGTTTAGGATTTGGGATTTGGGGTTTTACGGTTTAGGGTTAGGGTTAGGGTTTTGCGGTTTAGGGTTTAGGGTTTTACAGTGTAGGGTGTAGGGTTTGAGACTTAGACTATAGGGTTCGGGGTTTCGGGTTTGGGGTTTGTGGTTCTTGAGACGGTTTTAGGACAGGGCTCCTGGCTGAGGCTTTGAAAAGGTTCTTGCAAAAAGCGAGGTGGGTCTTTCTAAACCCTAAACCCTAAACCCTAAACCCCTAAACCCCTAAACCCCTAAACCCCCAAACCCTAAAGTTAGCGCGAGGGGTCCGAGGTTGGGAGCCCCAAACCCTAAACCCTCAAACTCTAAACTCCTAACCGCACTTGTTTAGGGTTTAGGGTTAAAACTTTGGCTTCCGCCTTGAGGGTTTGCAGCGAAAGGGCTTTAGAGTTTGGGTCTTCGAGCGCCTGCGTTGCAGCCTGAATCTCATTCAAGGCCGTCTGCGTGCCGCTGACAGCCTGCAGGATCTCTTTTTCCGTCGGACTTGGCCCGAGACTCTGCACGCCGCCAGCGTCTTCTCGGCCACCTCCAGTGTCCGCTCGGCTGTCTCTTTGCCTTCCGTGGCGCTGCGAGTCAGGCCGCTGAGTCCCGCAAAGCCATTGTGCATCTTCGACCCCATTTGTGACAGCTCTTTGAGGATGTCCATTCTCTTCTTGCCCGGCGTAGGGTCTCGAGCTCCCATCTTGGCATGATGGGCATCGATAGGTCTAATCATGCTGTAGGGTGTAGTGGTTAAGGTTCAAAGCCAGTTCCGGGTTTAGGGTTTAGGGGTTTAGGGTTTAGGGTTTAGGGGTTTAGGGTTTAGGGGTGTGGTTCTTGAAAAGGGCTTTAGGTTTCGAGATGCAGATTGGCATTGGATGTGAGATGTTTTTGCGTCTCACGTCTTCATGGGTTGCCAGTGGGTTCTGCCAAGTGCAGTCGAAGTTACTGATAAGTTGCTTGGAGGGGCAGGGGACTTAGTAAGTCGTTTATAAGTAGGGTTATAATTGGGGTAATTCCATTTAGAGTACTTATAACTCTACTTATAACCTACTTACTAAGTCCCCTGCCCCTCCAAGTGTCATGTGCTTACAGAACTCTAAAGTGTGCGGCTGTTGATTCCCTGAGGCTGTCGCGAACTGTTGCAGGCTGCAGGCTCGGGTAAGTGTTTACTGGCAACCCCCTAAACACTAGAACTCTAAATTTTTAAGCCCTAAACCAAAAACCCTCAACCCCCAAACCTGAAACCCTAAACCCTAATTTCCGATGTCTTGGGAAAGAAAAAGATCTGCTTGGAGGGTGGGGGGGGGAGAGTTCGTAACTAGTTCTTTTATAGACGTACAAACACCATAACCCCTCTTAGGATTTGTGTTAGGGTACTTATAAATCTACTTATTACCTACTTACTAAGTCCCCCTAAACCCTAAACCCTAAACTTACTAAGTCCCCCGACCCTCCAAGCAGGGTTTGATTGTTGCGGCTTTGCAGATGTAGAGTGGGAGATCGCCACTGATAGTCAACAGTGTCGGAGTTGAGGCATAAGAAAGTCTGGATAAGGCTTTCGGAGGGTTTAGGAGGCTTTTGGAGGCTTTTCGGGTTTGGGGTTGAAATTTAGGTTTGGGGGGTTTGGATTTTTGGGTTACGGGTTTAGGATTCAAGGTTCAGGCTGTATTGGTTGAGGTTTGTCTTCCGTAACCCAGGGGGGAAAGCACAGGCAGAAGACCAAAACTATTCTTCACTCCGTTGCATAAAGTCTTGTGGTTTAATGTAGGAACCTGATTAAGAAACCTTGGGCCTTTATTAGGGTTCCTTATATGAATCCTACTATTTTTGGTGTTATAGGACCAGGGTTTCTTAATCAGGTTCCTACATTAGGTTTTAAAACCCGAAGCCCGAAGCCAACAACCTGAAACCCTACACTTTGCAACATGCCCAAGGAGCCGAATGGAGGACGGAAGCGAAGTCCCCTGAACAGGTCTTTGAGAGGTTAGGCTTTAGGGTCTAGGGTTTAGGGTGTAGGGTTTAGGGTTTAGGGTCCTAGGGTTTAGGGTTTAGTTGGGGTCCTGGGGTTTAGGGTTTTTGGGGTCCAGGGTTTAGGCTTTTAGGATATTGGGTGTAGGGGCTTTGAGTTTAGGGTCCCGCTCATCGGAGGTGTCTGTAGGGGAAATGTTCATCAAGGTTCCGCCGCGAAAACTTGGGTTATGATCCTCACGGGTGTTCATCAGTGGTCGGTGTGTTTGGGGTTGCGGGGTTTGAGGTCCTGAAAACCAAAACTTGGATCCCGAATTCGTCCATGTGGCTCGAGGGTTTCAAACTTTAGCGTTTACGGTCTCGTCGTTTTATTTTGGCCCTAAACCCTCTAACCCGAAACATCCCAAAACCATGAACCCTAAGCCCCAAAAACCCTCACAGAACGTTAAAAAGGAAACGTCACAACAATTCTAAAACCTGGTTCAGAACCCTTAACGGAACTCTCTTAGAATCTTTAAAGGGGGCCCTTCTTAAGCAACCCTGAACCCCCAAACCCTAAACCTAAACCCCCTTCTTAGATTCTTGGAGGCCTCAGAAGGTGGGACGAAGGTAGGTAGGATGAAGGATCCCTTACATAAGGACTCTTATTTGGGGATTACCCCACCTACCTTCATCCTACCTTTTGAGGCCCCTGAATGATTCTTAAGGAGAGACGTCGGCCTGCCGCGCAGCGGTAGCCCTCCTGGAGCGCCGGGTCCTTCCAGCGCAGGAGGCGCTGCCTGGAAGGGCTTTTTTAGGGAGGCCTTTCGCGCTGCAGCTTGGTCTGCGCGCGCTTTGGCGCCAACTCAGAAGGCTTCTGCAATGCCCGCTTCACCAAAATGTATTTCCAATGTGGGCTTTTTGGGGNTTTTTAGGGAGGCCTTTCGCGCTGCAGCTTGGTCTGCGCGCGCTTTGGCGCCAACTCAGAAGGCTTCTGCAATGCCCGCTTCACCAAAATGTATTTCCAATGTGGGCTTTTTGGGGCGGCCTGGAAGGGTTTAGGGTTTAGGGTTTAGGGTGTAGGGTTTAGGGTTTAGGCTCTTTGGGTTTTTCTTTAGTGGGACGGGCTATCGGGGCACCTAAACCCTAAACCCTAAACCGGAGCCCTCTTTGGGTTTAGGGTTTAGGGTCTTTGAAGCGTAGGGTTGAGGATGTAGGGTTTTAGGGTTTGTTTAGAGTGTAGGGTTTCGGGTTTGGGTGTGGTTCCACATTAACCTCCAAAATTCCTACCTTTGTCAGGTTCCGCAAAATGGTCTCCCCTAAAATGGTAGGTTTTTGGCTCTGTAAGGCCCCTTTCAGAGTTCTTTATGGGAGTTTCCGAAAATTAGGGGTACCTTATTTTGGGGTCCTTATAATACGGATCCTACTATTTAGGGTGCTATATTTGGGTCCCCTATTGTCGGAAATTCCCATATGGGTTCTGTGGAGGTAGCACCAGACAGTATTCCCACCCCAAACCCCAGAAAGGCTACTGCCGTTGCCGTTGTTCAAGGAAGGTTAAACGAAGGTGGTAAGGTCGATGGGGCTTGGCGTCGGGGCCCTACGAAGTAGAAGATTATAGTAGAACTCTACAAGGACTACAAGCGAATAGCAAAACTACTTATTCCGACCTCTACATTCCTACCTTTGGTTAGTAGGGAATGGAGGAATGGGGTACAAGTATAACTACTATTACTACCATTCCTCCATTCCCTACTAACCAAAGGTAAGCATTAGGGTGCAGGGCTCTGGGCATTTAGGATCCCAAGGAGGCTTCTAGTGTGCAGGGGGCCTGAAGCCTAGTGAGCCTAGTGCAGGGCCCTTAATATGTTCTATAGAGTTAGGGTTTAGGTTTAGGGTTTAGGGGTTGTTGGTGTATACTATGCCACAATAGTAATGATGAGGAATGCTGCGAAGACTATCCAGGCCCCTACATGGGAGTTTCCGAAATTGGGGGTACCTTATTTGGGGGTCCTTATAATAAGGATCCTACTATTTAGGGTACTATACTAAGGCCCCCTGTTTTCGGAAACTCCCACATAAGAGCCACGTAACCTTCCCGATCCAGGTGGACGTGCTCGTCTCTTCAATGCATCCGGGCTGTGGATTTCCGGCCCAAACCCCTTCTTTTCACAAAGGTTGTTAAAGTTTTAGGAGTTCTTTTCGGTCGAGGTTTCAATCAACACTTCTTGGAGCCCATAAGCCGTTGTGGTGGACTCAGAGCCGTCGCCAACAAACCATCCCAGCCTCACCTGAGCGATGACACGCAAATGTCCCGGGCAAACTGGGCTCAGGTCTTTCAAGCTTCACACACCGAGTGCATATAACGCCTGAAATATGGTGTATGCAGAATTCTGTCGGCTGGCTTACAAGGATTCTGACGGCTTGCGCAGCCTTCAAAATTCATAGAAGAAGGCATAGATCTGCAATTTGCATAAGGACGACAACTCTTCACAGAGTCATACAGCTTCTTTAGAACAGATCGGCAACTTTCATTGTGACCAGCCTCCCATTGGCTCTAGTGCGTGCCAATGCTATTTTTATCATTGTTCTCTCCGTGGCACCGTCCGGAATATGAACTCACACTATGATTTCTCCAAACTTGATAATTCAACCAGCAGTTGTAAAAGGCTGCTAGTTATAGTCCCGATGCCATCAGAAACACATGTTACCGAAAATTCCACAACTTAGTAGCAGCAGCGGTCCGACATCCCTCCATGGACACAACAGTCCTAAAGCCCCAAAACCACAAAGCATAAGCCGTCGGACCATCCGACCGGGCTTTCATAATTATTGGACTTGGCTTCGTGGTATAATGTAGCATAAGTATGTATGTGTGTATGTGTATGTAGATATACACATATATATATAAGGACTAGAGGCTATAAGGATATACCATTACTATTACTCAATACTCCGACCTCTACTTGGAGGGTCCGGTGTCTTAGTAAGTAGTGATTCTATAGTAGCATAACGCCAAAGGAGCCCTATTCAAACAGTTCTTGGAGGGTCGATAATAGTAAGTAGCTATGCTACAGAGTTATAAGTCTCATAACCCCAATTAGGATCCCTTTGAGGGTACTCATAAGTCTCCTGCTCACTTATTACCTCTTCACTCTCCACTTATAGAAGCCTCATCAACCCAAAACCCTGAACCCTAAACCCTGAACCCTACACCATCAACCCTGAACCCTAAACCCTGAACCCCAAACCCTAAACCCTAAACCCCATAGCCTTCCCCCACCAAAAGACTTTGTCCCACCCCAAAGCTGCGCCTCTGAGCCTCGGGGAGCCTCAGTGCAGGTGCACTTAGCACCCCGAGACTCCAAAACCCCTTAATTCAGGAACATACCTTAAATCATACTAGGGATCCTATTATAATTTAAGGTCTATTCCTTAATTGAAAAGGTTTTGGAGTCTCTGGGAACTCCCAGAACTCCTTTTGCAACACCGCCACAACAATGCGCGAAGTTCGAGTTGCGTTAAAATTCGGGATGCCGTATAAGGCTTCGAGAGACGTTTTGCACGAATTCTGTAAATGGTTTATAGGAAATTTTATAGTGGACTCTTGCAACTAGGGTTACAAGTACGGGTTCTTACCGTAAGGATGCCACTAATCTTGTGCCGGGTCTTTCGCGATTTCTGTCAGTCCTACAAACCCCAAACTCCACCCACTAAACTTAAAGCTCACCAGTACACGAAGAGTCCCGCAAAAAGTATCGAAGAATCGTATCTAAACCGGCTTTCGTATCTACTTTAGTACTACCCAAGAACCCGATCTTCACCACTCGGCAGGCCCGGCCCCTATCTACAAAAAACAACATCCCATCAAGACCTCCGCTCTGACTGTTTAAGGCCCTTTGTAGCATACTGGAGTCAGAGACCCGAAACCCTAAACCCCTAAACCTGAACCCTAAACCCCTAAACCCTAAACCCCTAAACCCTTAACCCTTATATCTTTTCCTAAATCCCTAAACCCCTAAACCCTAAGAGTCCCAGCATGTATTCCCCCGTTGCGTTCTGGCTCAATATTGGCGGTGCCTGAAAAAATAGAATTGGCTTTTGGGGTTTAGGGTTGAGGATTTAGGGTTTAGGGTTTGAGCTTAGGGCTTAGGGTTTAGGGGCCGTAATAGTTAGAGTTGGCTTGTGGTAGACGTGACGAATCGCTATCATTGGGATGATAGAGACTACAACGGAGCACTAACACCAAGCATTGCGACCCCAAAGCAGGTTTAAGGTTTAGGGGTTGGGGCTCATGGCGTAGGGTTTAGGAACCGCTGTTGAGGGAACTAAAGGAGGTTGACATGGTTTATGGGGTCGTACGGGGTCTTGAGGATGTTGACCGAAGTTTGCACCTATCACGGCTGCTCATATGTCCTTCAACCCAAAGACCCTATAGCACTGTGTACAGCTGTCAAAACCTGCCATATCAGTTATGGCAACTTATATGGCAACCCTAAACCCTAAACCCTAAACCCTAGACCACTCCGCAACAAAAACTCAGCTCAGACAGGGGCAACCGCCTTCTCATCTATCGAGGGGCTCCGCAGGTCGAAGGTAGGTGGGGAACTCCCAAAGAAGCATTGTGGTATAAGGGATCCTTAATTCCCCCCAAACCCAATACCCTTAACCCCAAACCCTGAACCTTCACAAAACCCTAAACCCCAAACCATAAACCTTAATTAAATAACCCCAAACCCCAAACCCTACCTTCGTGGACCCCGTGAATCTCCGAGGGAGGCACGACAGCATCTCGCCGAAAAGCTTCGCGAGATTGGACTCCTCGTGTAACTACGGTAGATGATATGAAACCTGCACGACCTTCAGGACCCTAAGCTATGGGAATTATGGTAAAGTCCTTATTATGGGTAGTGCAGGACATCAACAGTATTTTCTGTCAGCATTGAGGCTTAAAGTTTAGGGTTTAGGGGTTTTGTGGCTTCTGGGGTTTAGGGGTTTTTGAGGTTTGGAGCTTTAGGGTTTACGGGTTTAGGGGCTTATGGGGTTTAGTGGCTTCTGGGGTTGAGGAGTTTTCGAGGCTTAGAGTTTAAGGTTTAGGGGTTTGGGGGCTTGTGGCGTTTAGGGGTTCCGGGGTTTCGGGTTTGGGCTTTGGGTTTTGGGCTTGGTGTACTGAATTGCTGAGTTCAGAAGCCCCCAAAAAGTCCAAACTTTCAGTTCTATAGGGGGTTTATACTAAAGCACCTTAGGAGTTTCGGCTTAGTGTTACTAGGGATTTGGGCATTAGGGCTGTTTTGCTTCAAACCCCTTAGGGTTTGGGGTTAGTGTTACTAGGGTTTAGGGTTTAGGGTTTGGGGTTGGTGTTACTAGGGGTTTTAGGCTTTAGGGATCTTCAGGGTATCATTTTCTTTTACGCACCTTAGGGTTTTGCGCTCAGTGTTTTTAGGGGTTTAGGCTTTAGGGTTCTTTTCTTTCTAGCACCTTAATCCTTGGGCTTATATAACTACTGCTGTTAGGAGTTCAAGCTCTTGGGGTTTGGCGTTCTTGGGCGGTTTGGGGTGTAGGGAAGGTGGATCGCATCATGCCTTCGTTCATGTACCGGCTCCATCAAGCTAGGGTTTCAACTGCGGGTCAGCAGGGTTTTCGGGTTTCGGGTTCAGAGCTTGGGGTGAAGGGCGTAGGGAATTGGTAGCGGCAGCAGCAGCAGCAGTCGCAGTAGCACGAAGCGACAGGTGGTCGCCTTGTTTCATGGCAGCTGTAGTCGTAATCGCAAGCCCCGACCCCTGAACCCTCAATCTTAAACCTGGTACACTCTCAACCCTAAACCTAAACCCTAAACCCCTAAACCCTAAACCCTTAACCTTAAACTCTGACCGTTACCCTTTCAAAAAAGAAAACATACTTGGAGCACATGTTGGTTTACGCCCAACGACGCGAGCTCCTCAAAAAACTCGCATAAAACAGAGCGGGGTTTAGGGTTTTTTCCTTTTTGAGGTTTTAGGGTTTAGGGTTTTGGGGTTCAGGGTTTAGGAATTGGAGTTTCGTTACTCTCCCCGCCCATGGCACCCAAGGCATCATACGCTCTCCAATATGCCGAAGGAGCCCTAGATACACCAAAATTAGTGTTTAGGGTTTAGGGTTGTGTAACCCTGCCCGGCCCTATTATGGAAAACCTTAAAGAAAGCCAACAAAACTAATCCTAGTCAAAAATGGGTAGCTGTCGAAATTACACTCCTTGTGGGAACCCTATACAAATCTACTCCTTTTGACGGCACACTTTTGTTCGATAACCCAAAAGGGGGCCTTAGCTCTAGCAACCATCAATACTGTAGGGGCCTTCATAAATAGAATAGGGTTTTGGTGTATACGGCTGATGGACAAAATCCTGCATTACCTTAAGGACCCTAAACTATGGGAATTATGGTATATTCCTTATAATGGGTAATGCAGGATTTTGTCCATCAACAGTAGAGCCCCCAAAACCCTATGAAAACCTTTAAAGTCCCTATACTAAACCCTTATAGAAGCCCCTTAAAGGGGAGCCTATTTCTAATTCTTAAGGCCATTTCAGGCCCCTATATTGGATCCCTTAAAGGAAAACCTTTAAAGGAAGCCTAAATCTCCTTTAAAGGAACCCGAAAAACCTCTCCTAATGATTAAGGTCCCTGCATCTTGGCTGACTTTTGAACCCCTCCTACAAGCTAAACTTTTAGCCTCCTGATTATGGTTCATATAGAAGCCCAAAAAGTTAAAGTCCCAAGAGCCAACCAGAAGAACGCCAAGACACTATACAAAAACCGCAATCCCTAAACCCTAAACCCTAAACCCTAAAAAAAACCCTAAACCCTAAAACCGCAATCCCTAAACCCTAAACCCTAAACCCTAAAAAAAACCCTAAACCCTAAAACCGCAATCCCTTACTTTGGAGGGTAGGGAGCCTTGAGTCCGTAGGCTCCCCGCTCAGGGTCCACTCCTGGCGTTCGGCTTTGGGGCTCTGTTTGGGGTTCCTGGGGTCTGGGTTTTGGGGGCTCAGGGGTTTAAGGCTGAGGGTTTAAAGGGCTCCTTCAAGGGTTGCCTGGTGGTGTTCCTGTAATTGCGGGTTTTGGGGTGCGGGATGGTTTCGGGTTAAGGTTCACTTAGCGGGTTTTGGGGTGCTGCCTTCGGGTTTTTGAGGGTTGCGGGTTGAGGGTTCAGGGTTTAGGGTTTAGGGTTCAGGGTTTAGGGTTCAGGGGTTTAGGGTTTAGGGTTCAGGGTTTAGGGTTTAGGGTTTGGGGACCTTCCGGCTTCCTTGAAGTTGCCATCAAACTCCGAGAGCTTTGTTAGAGGAAACGAGACCGCGGCCCGACCAGGGCTTGAGCTCAGCATTACTTGGAGGCTTAGGGTTTAGGGTTTAGGGTTTAGGGTGTAAGTAGTTGGTTTAGAGACTTATACTACCATAATCCCAATTAGGATCCCTTTTAGGGTACCTAAAACTGTACTTAATACCTACTTACTAAGTCACCCGATCCTCCAGGTAGTGTTCACGATTTAGGGTTCGAGGTTTCGGGTTTTGGGTCTAGGATTCAGGGTTCAGGGTTTCCAGTTCGGGAGTTTCGGAGCTCTTAGGAGAATGCCTTCCCAAGCCTTGAAGTCAAAAGAAGCGGGGGGTAGGGTTTAGGGTTCAATACCGAAACATGGTGACCCGTATTGCTCGTATTCCATAGCATAAGTTTTTTTGGCGGCTTGTATTAATCCTATGACCTGCAGTCCGAAAACCTTCAATACACGAAACCCTAAGCCACACAAAAAGAACTAAAAAGGCCGGTGACTCTGCTTTTAGGGTTTAGGGTTTAGGGGTTTAGGGCGGGAAAGCACCTGGAGGAGCTCACGGACCCAAATTCACGGATCAGGACACCTCCGACCTACACGTAGTAAGTACCAGTACTCTACTTGGGGTTCCAAATGCTTACAGCTATAGTTACCTCATTTTATCTCGGTTTCCTGAATCCCATGATCCTTGAAGTACTGACATTTGCAAGTATGTTTCTTCTTTGGCTCCTGACCCAGACCCTCACGTGCAACTTGTACTTTGTTACTTGGTTACCTTCTTTTCCTATTCATGGACCTTCACCATAAAGTGTAATCAAGATATGGCGATAGATGGAAATCCAAAAATTGAAATTCTGAAGATAACCTCAACAACGTTCCCTTTGCAAAAATGTAGCAAACTATAAGTATTATACAACAGTCTATATAGAAATATACACGTATGCACATACAGTATACAGCTACATATACATATACATCTACCTCTACATATACATATTTTATACAATATACACATACAGTATGATGTAGGAACCTGATTAAGAAACCTTGGGCCTCTATTAGGGTTCCTCAGATGAATCCTACTATTTTGGGGTTATAGGCCCAGGGTTTCTTAATCAGGTTCCTACATTACATCCTTACAAACTCCGTGTTCAAGAACTCCGCACCTGGAAGCAGCAGGCGCAACAAGGGGAAGAGGTCGCAACTGGCGTCCTGAGATCATAGCAATCTTAGGGTTTTAGGGTTTAGGGTTTAGGGTTTTAGGGTTTAGGGTTTAGAGTTTTAGGGTTTGGAGTTTTAGGGTAGGGGTCTAAGTCCCCTAGCAAAAATTCAATTTTTTTGCTGCTTCTTAGGGATTAGGGGAACCCAAAATTTAGAAATATCTGTAAGCACCCCTAGGTTTTTAAAGGAGATCCTGTTCTACACCTCAGGGTCGGAGGCTTCTTGGGGTACCTGGAGGGTCGGGGGACTTGGTAAGTAGGTAATAAGTAGACATAGAAGTACCCGAAAATCCCTCAAAGAGATCCTCAATTGGGGCTATGATACTTATCAGGCTACAAAGTAGCTAGTTACCAAGTCTCCCGACCCTTCAAGTAGGAAAGAACAGGACTGCCTAACTGTCTAAACCCGAGACCGAAACAGTCCAGTGCTCTGGAACCCAGTGGCGAAGCGCTGAAGGAACTTCTCCACAGCATTGAGCTTGTCGACTTTCCTCGGGGGCGTTGAAGACTCAGAAAGCGAGAACCAATAAGACGGCGATGAAGCAGCTATGAAAAGCACCAGAACAAAGGCAATGAACATACTAGCAATAAGTTAACACGCAAACAAGTTCAAGGTGTAGAGGTGCTGGCAAATATGATAATGATAGCAGTGGCTCTGAAACACCCTCTACAAACCACTCGCAAGTAAGATGCCCTTACACGCAAGACGGGAAAAGTAGCACAAAGTTAACTCATTCCCGAAAGGCAACTGTGCCAGGTCCTTAGAGTACTAAGCCGACGGTCACAGCATCCCCTTCGGTGTAGAACTTAGGGCTTAGAGTTTAGGGTTTTGGCCTAGTTGCTCGACCTCAAGGATCAGGGGACTTGAAAAGTGAGGTTCAAAGTCCCATGATCCTCTAAGCAGGGTTTAGGTATTCTGAAGGCCCTCTACCACAAAGAAACAGCTTTCTGGGAGTTTGGGGATTCAGGGTTTGGGAGCTTAGGGTTCCGAACCCAAGGGTTTAGAACTGAGGGTTTAGGGCTCCGAAACAAGCCTAGACCTAAGAGTGAACTAGGAAAAAAAAGGGTGCCCTTTTTGGGTCAAACGGGGTTATAAGAGAACCTAAACCCCTAAAAACGGGAATAAGGGCCTACTCTAGGTCCTAGGAAACAAAGCACACCCAAACGTTCCTGGGACTCAGTTGGGTTTTGGCGGCTCGCTTCTTTTCGGTGGCTCGCCTGCCGCAGTCGCAGAACCGGTGAAACTGAGAGCCACAGAACGTAGCTTGTGCCGACTGCTATCGTACACATACCCTGCCCAGGCCTGAAGATGACAATCGGTCGAAGGCAGGACCGATCGCCCACCCAAGGGACTCCAAAAACCAAGCAATCAAACATGGCAGCAGCATCAGCTCTAAAGCCTCGAAACCTCCCGATTCTAAGGCCCTTGCAGAAGAGTATAAGAGTACCCCTAAACCCTAAACCCTAAAGACCTAAAGACCTAAACTCAAGCCCCATTAGAAGCCCTCAAACCACCTTCAAAGCCCTCAAAGAATCCTAAGCCCGATGGAGCCTCCTCCGTAAATGTCCTCCTCTTTGCGTGCCCTTGCTCTTGCGGCTTCGGGTTTGGGGTTTCAGTTTTAGTGTTTGGGGTTTAAGGTTTGGGGTTTAGGGTTTAGAGTTTGGGGTTTAAGGTTTAGGGTTTGGGGTTTAGGGTGTAGGGTTTAGGCTTCAAAACGCGACCCTGCAATTTCAGGGTCGAGCTAAGACTTCATTGAAAGCGAACGTTGGTTTTAAGCTAGGGGGCTGCAGGGCCAATATGATGGATGCCCGTAAGGGGCGACTTAGGAAATAGGTATTTTATAGACTTATAAGTAACATAGACCCAATTAGCAGCCCGTTTCGGCCCAGTTACTAACCCCAAACACTAAG
This sequence comes from Symbiodinium sp. clade A Y106, assembly GCA_003297005.1. Taxonomy (NCBI): domain Eukaryota; class Dinophyceae; order Suessiales; family Symbiodiniaceae; genus Symbiodinium; species Symbiodinium sp. clade A. Next base: position 84,588 of record BGNK01002540.1, on the reverse strand, counting down.
CCCCTCAATCCTAAACCCCTCAACCCTAAACCGTCTACTTATCACCTGCCGGATTGCGGTGCTTTTCAGGGACCCCATGGGCATTGGGGTAGCTCTCTAAAATTAGGGTCCCCTTTAGTGGCCTTTGTATAAGGGTGCCGTACTATTTTGGTGACCCAAAAAGGGACCCTATTTTAGAGAACTACCCATTTAGACGCAAGCAGCATCAGAAGAGAAAGTACGGGTGACTGCGCTTCGCGCGTCCCGCTGTCGGTCGTGCCGCTGCCTGTAAGGGTTTGAGGTTCCCTTTAACGGTTCCTTTAAGGATTAAGGGTTCCTTTAAGGGGTTCCTTTCAAGGAGACTCCTAAAATCCTAAACACGGTCAGTAGAATTATTTGTGACCTCTTGAAGAAGTTTTAGGTAGTGGGAAGGGGTTCTTAATCGAAGAGCGAAAATCCATACCAACGACTTGTGCGAACGGAATTGAAGGTCTGGGTTTGCGCTTCAGGGCTGCAGTTTAGGATGTTGGGGTTAAGGTTCAAGGGTCTTGGTTCAGGCTCTAGGGTTTAAGTTTAGAAGTTTTCAAGCTCTTAGGCTAAGGGGCTCATCAGCATCAAGATGGAAGTGGTAGTCATACTAACCTTGATGCGAGAGCTAATGGTAAGAGTGCCTAGCAGAGTTTGCGTAAGGTAAAGAAGGCTGACAGCAATGGTACCCACGCGATCAAGAAAACAGCACAATAGTCGCAGTCACATGAAACTCATCAGCAGAGCTTCGGGCTGTAGGGCTGCACGGCTTCAGGGACATGGCTTCAAGGTTCGTGGATGCAGAGTCCGGACACCGGCCTGACGTGGATGGCGAGGGCGATGGAGAGGGAGACGGCGAGGGCGAGGGCGAGGGCGAAGGGGAGGGAGATGGCGAGGGCGATGGGGACGGTGACCTCATTGGAAACTCAAGGCTGCTCGAGGCCTAGGGTCAAAGTCATACTGATTTTTACAGTAAATGATCTCCGTCAACTCCCGACGTCCTTAGGGCTTGGAGTTTAAGTCGCTCAACATCTATCCTGCATGTCTCACTTTCCACCCTGAGGCTCAGCCCCCTCACACCAGCGCTCGCTCTCTGTTGCTGCCCACCACAGGCTTAGGGCTCGCCGGTTTAGGGTTTAGCGTGCAGGATTCAAGGTTTAGGGTTTCTGTGTAACTCGAAAGTCCAAACTCCTAAACTCTAAACGCCCTAAACCCTTACAGTTGCAGAACCCCGAAGGAACCCTGAAAGGAACCTAAACCCTTACAGTTGCAGAACCCTTGAAAGCCTTAGCAGAACCTAGACCCTAAACTGCCCTAAACTTTCTGAACCCGTGGATCCTCAGTCTGTGAGATCGGTGGACACCCACGACACGCAAAACTTCCTCTGGTCACACAAAGGGTTTAAGGTTTATGATTTAGGATCCGGCATGACAGTCTTGCAGCATGACAGTCTTGCAGCCAAAGTCCTGCATAAACCTCTTCAGGAACCCCACCGCAACAAAAACTCCAAACCCTAAACCCCAAACCCTAAACCCCAAACCCTACACCCCAAACACTAAACCCTAAACCCTAAACCAAAATGCTCCGAGCGGCGGAGAAGGAGAAGCAGCTTGACCGCAAGGACCCTCCTGCAATTCACCTTTGTCTTGCGTTTCTTTGCAGCCTTCTGTTTAAACCCTAAACCCTAAGCCCTAAAGAGTCATTAATTCTAAACAGTTAGCAGGGCTTTAGGTTCCCAGAGACTCCGAAACGCCCTAGATCCCTAATATGATTTATAGGGAATATTCCTTAACTAAGGAATCATAAAGGGGGCCTGAGTATGATCTCAAGGATACAGACCCCGAACCCTGAACCCTACCTTTAAGGAGTTTTGGAGTCGTTAGCTCACCGGCAGCAGCTTGAAACCGGCGGCTGTGGCTTAGGGTTTACGGCTTCCCAAACCAAAAACCCGCTTAAAACCCTAAACTTAGGTAAACCACCCACTCCATAACAGTAACCACAAAAGGACTAGTGAAGCCATAATTTAAGGGCCTTGTAAAAGGAGTCTTTCCGCAACGGGGATCAACACAAGCAACATCTCAAAAAGAACGGAACGTCGAAGCCTAAACCCTAAACCCTAAACCCTAAACCCTAAACCCTAAACCGGAACCTGTGGCCTGGTTCACTTCTCGACCTTTGTGCTTAAAAACCATCGAGTGCGAGTAGAAAGGCCTGAAAATCCCTGCAGCTTTGTGGTCCATGCTTGGAGGGTCGGGGGACTTAGTAAGTAGGTAATAAGTAGACTTATAAGTACCCTAAAAGGGACCCTAATTGGGGTTATGGTACTTATAAGTCTCCAAAATAACTAGTTACTAAGTCNCTTAGTAAGTAGGTAATAAGTAGACTTATAAGTACCCTAAAAGGGACCCTAATTGGGGTTATGGTACTTATAAGTCTCCAAAATAACTAGTTACTAAGTCCCCCGACCCTCCAAGTGGGTGTGGTTGCGGGTGGGGCACAGGAGAAACAGGACTTGTAGGGGTTTGTAACCGATGGTTTCCAAAATAAATAAGGGGCTTATGAGCGCTTGATTTGTTTGGGGTTCGGGTTTAGGGTTCATAGAACAGTGTGTGACCCGGCACAGGAGCCGAAATAATGCTGCCTGGATGCTGAGGAAGTCACCGTAGCATGAGCCTTTCGTGGCAAAGGGATACCTGCACGCAGCAACAGAAGTCATCGAACATTTCCCAAGCTCATGAGCATGCTGATGTTTAGGGTTTAGGGTTTGCTATGCACACCCCAATGCTGCCGGTTGGACAGATTTCGGATGAAACAACAACGGCGTCAACTAACTCTGAACCCAAAGCCCTAAACTCTAAACCGTTATGCGTGCATTCCCTCACTACATAAGAGAAGCGGGTTAAGAAAATTCTGAAGCCTCCACCCGGAAAAAACACTTCAACACTCCTTTCAGCTCACTCAGAGCATGAAGAGCCTACGTCCGAAAGCTGCGGTTCTGGAGATGTTTTCATTTTTTGAAATACCCAATCCACGGGAAATGTGGTATATTCTTGCTCTGATTCATGAATGGCTCATGCCCGTAAACGTTTAGCCCGCAGAAGCCCCACACATAGCCTATAACACTCCATAAAACCATGCACATATGCAACCCTTACAACACCACCGAAAAAGTGCTATGAAAATCCTCCAATGCCATAAAGCCCTTCTAAAGCCCAACTGCATTCCCGCATCATCAAAGTTTGTCGGAAGTGCTTTGGTGTGGAAGGTTTAGAGTCCAAGGCTTCAGGGTGCAACGCTTGGGCCTTGGGTATCTACGGCTTCATGCTGAGGGCCTGGAGTCACAACAAGCGGGCTTGCGGCTTGGGGCTTGGGTCGTGTTGAGGCTTAAGGTTCCGGCTTGGGGTTTAGAGGCTTCTTGAACAAGGTCTACGTTACTCCCAAAGCCATTACAGTATCACGGCATATACTTTACACCCCCTTCACAACCCTAAACCCTAAACCCCAAATCGTTAGCCCTCTGACGTTCCGTGGCCTGAATTCCTAGATGAACCTATTCTTGCTTCCATGCTCTCTGAATCATATCCGTTTGGTCTTCCCCTTCCTCCCTGAATAACTAATCTTAAACCCTACACCTCAAACCCGAAATCCTCATGAGGGCTTGGGGTTTAGGGCTTAAGGTCAACCCTACCATCCAACGAAGCGCCAGACACCCTCGCTGGGCCGGTCGCCTAGGATGGGATTTTAGGGAAGAATTTCCTCTTACGAACCCGGAGACTCCAATATCCCTTAATTAAGGAATATTCCCTAAATCATATTAGGGATCCTACTTTAATTTAAGGAGATATTCCTTAATTCAAGGACATTGGAGTCTCGGATATTGGAGTCTCTAGGAAGGAGCTTTGGAGTCTCTGGAAGCCCCGAACACGCCTCCAGTCGTGGCCTCCCATTCCAGGCACGTCGTCCTCACCTGAGGTGCCGCGCTGTACCTACCTACCTTCCTACCTTCCTAGGGTTTAGGGTTTAGGGTTCAGGGTTTAGGGTTTAGGGTCTACGTAGCGACCTATCTGCCTACTTAGGATTGAGCAAGCACACTGATGGTCAGCACACGCCCTGTGTGGTGGCGTGTGCGGAACATTGCACAAGCCTTAAGCCCTAACCTTGAGCCCCAAGCACCAAAAACCTCAACCCTGAACGCAAACCCTAAACACCTGGACTCATACCTGAAACACCCCTAACACCCACATACAAGGGCAGGCCACCGTAGTTGGCCCAGGCTTCTTCGATCTCTGCGACCGTGCGATACGTGGCACCATAGTTACCTTGACGGTTGAAGATTTAGCGGGCCAGGCTGGTATTCAAGGTAGACTTCAAGACGTAGGGGCCTAACGTGGGACAAAACGTAGCATCGTGGTCTTGGTGACGGGTGTTGTCGCCAGTCAGCAGCAAAAGTCGCGATGGCCGTCTTAACAACAGCGCACACAATCAAAACTTCCACATATCAGCACTGGAGTTGTTCCCAACTATTGTAAGGCCATATTGACCAGAATAAGGTTTGGGGTATGTTGTAGTAAATGAGGGGACTATAAGGGGACACTATTGAAAATTATTCCGACCCCTATATGTTAAGCTTCACGTCTCCACTACGCACCCCCTAAATGTCACAAAAGCTTCGACAGCAGTGAAGACCTCGACGACGACGACGACGAGTACGACTAGGCTTAGGGTTTAGGGTTTGGGAAAAAGAAAAGGAGGAGGAGGAGGACGAGGACGACGACACGATGACAACCACCACCACCAGCGCGCCCAATATTGCAGCATGTTCCGAAAGCTGAATTAAACCTTAAACCGTAAACCCTAGCAGACCCTAAACCCCTAAACCCCTAAACCCCTAGACCCCAAACCCTAAACCCTAAACCTAGCCCCGGAGATGTCCACCGCCAAGCACTCCTTAAAGCCCCCTGCAGCCGAGATCCTAGGCCGCCTTGGGCAGTGGAGACACCAGTACCTATTCTCAGAGACTCCAAAACCCCTTAATCAAGGAATATCCCTGAAATATACCTCAAGGTTCCTTGAAGGCATCTATAAGGGTTCTATAAGAGAATTAAGGAACATCCCTTAAATCACACGAGGATCCCAAATCTGGTTTAAGGTATATTCCTTAATTAAGTTTGTTGGGAGTCGTTGGGTTCAAGTTTTTGCGGTACGCTTTCAGGTTTAGGGTTCAGCGTTTAAAGGTTCAGGGCTTCAGGGTTTTGGGGTTTAGGGTTTCAGATCTGGGTCGAAGGTTGGGGGTTCCGGGTTCTTTTCTTTTTAGGTTTAGGGTGTAGGGTTTAAGGCCAAAGTTTAGGGTTTAGGGTTTAAGGGTTTAGGGCTTGGGGTTTAGAGTGTCCACGGTGTCGGGGTCTGAGGCGTGAGATGCAGGAGTGCTCTTTTCAGGGCTGACGGAGCATCCCACAACCCTCATGCATTCAGTGCGCCTTTCAAACATACTCGCAGCCTGACTATATTCCTTAGCCAGTGCTTCCTCCCAAACCCTTAAAACCTAAACACCCGACCTTCTTAAGCCCCTGATTTGAAGGGTGGAAGGGATCCTCTAGGTTTCAGGATGCTTGTCCAGAACCAGGCCCCGACCCTGGGGTTCCCTTTAAAGGGACCCTAGGGTTCCCTTTCAAGGGACCCTAGGGTTCCCTTTAAAGGGATCCCTAAAGGATCTATAAAGGGAGCCTCAATGATTTCCTAGACTAAACCCTGAAACCCTAGAGCTCCCAACCCCAAACTCTAGACCTAGGGTTTGGGTTCCGGAGTTGTTGGAAGAACTAGCCTCCGAAAGCGCTGGTCCAGCCGCCCCCCTCGAAGCGGGTGCTGACTTGGAGGGGGTGGGTCGCCTGGCTGTCGTCTTCTGTGTTGCGGGGTTCGGGGCTTACTCATGCGGCTCTACATGATTTTACGTCCCCTTAGCTTCCGAGCAACGTTTCAGGGTTTTTGTCCACGAAGACGAAGGCTGGTCTACAACTCCCTGAATCCTTGATCCCAGCACCCCCTGATTTAGGCCACCTGACCCTGATTTAGGCCGCCTTGGCTGACCACATGTACAAGGCTTCCCAGAAACTCCAAAATTAAGGAATATACCTTAAATCAGATTCGGGATCCTATTACAATTTAAGGTATACTCCAATATCCCTTAATTAAGGAATATACCTTAAATCAGATTAGGGATCCTATTAATATTTGAGGTAAATTCCTTAATTAAGGGCTTTGGAGTCTCTGGGCTGCTCCCTGAACCCTCAACCCGAAGTCCGATGCCCCGAACCCCAGTTTAGGGTTTAGGGTTTAGGGAGTAGGGTTTAGGGTTTAGGGATTAAAGATTAGGGATTAGGGTTTAGGGTTTAGGGTGACATTCTGTTGTGATCGCACATGACGTTCAGAAAACTCTGGGACACTCATATAATTCAACAACACGAGGACCTAGAATGAAAGGATCTCCTGACTCTAAATCCCAAACCAAAAAACATTAACCAAAAAGCATATACACGAATTGAAAGAGTCCGGGTCACTCCCGTTCTGAATTGAAAAGGCCTACCTTGAAACCAGGGCTCCCACCTGTCATTGAAGTTGAGCTAAGCTATGGCAAGAAAGACAAACACCATAAAACAGCCCATAAAATCCTAAAGTCTAAGGTGTGAAAACAAACAACTTATGGAACCCAGAACCCCTTTAGATGCCCTGAGGTTTATGGTTAAGGCCAAAGACAGATAGAATCCTGCAAAACGTAGGGTTTAGGCCGTTTAGGCCCCACCTCTAGTTCAGCCCCCGCAGGCTTAAAGCGGTACGGCCATGGGATTTAGAAAAGCCTCCCTCGTAAACCGATGAACACACGGCTCTAGGTTTAGAGTTCGGTTGAGAGCTTAGGGTTTAGGGCTTAGGGCTTCGTAAAGTATGAAGCCCTGCACGGAGCTGCTTCAGATTCAGACATGTCACTGCGTTCGGCTGATTGTTGTGCTGGAACCTCCTCGGCTTGCAGTGGGGTTTATTGGAGGGTCAAGGGCTTTCGGGTTTGCACAGCTAGAGTCACCACATAGGGCTTCGCCTGGTCCAACTGAGGGCTTAGAAACCTGATGTTTTACGGTTTAGGGCTAGGCCTCTGACTTATAGACCTCCTTGGCTGAAAGGTTCTTGGGTCTTGGGTTCCCTGGCAATACGAATCTCTGAACATGCAAGTCAAGGCATTCAGATGCGTTTGAGTGCGGCAGTGCCAGGAGCACTCGTTTTGGATGCTTTTTCACAGGTACTCAGGGAGCCCAACACCCCCCTGAATTAAGGAATATACCTTAAAGCCCGACAGCCCCGTGGAGCCCTGATAGAGCCATTAAAGCACCCGTATAAAAAAAAAAAAAAACCTTGAGAATCCCTAAACCCCAAACCCTAAACCCTAAACCCTAACGGGCTGTTGTTGGATAAGCATTCAAGGGACGGTGAGTTGGATTCGGAGAGCTGGCCGCCCCTACAAGTACGACCCTTTGACAGATCCACCTTGAAGAATGCCCTCGCCCTATACTACTACTAAAGTGACTAGTATGCGAGTAGGTTGGGAAGGTTGGGACTCATGTAAACTGGGATGGCTGTGTCGGGGTTCTATCCGCCGGCTCCTTTCAAGCATGTTGATCTTGGCACGCCACACAACATCCGGGAGTTTCCGAAAATAGGGGACCCTAACATGGTACCCCAAATAGTAGGATCTTGATTATAAGGTCACCAAAATAAGGTACCCCTAAGTTTCGGAAACTCCCACATCCGACAAGCCACAGATGCGGGCACCGTGAGCGCCTCTCCTCGGCTTCCGCTTTGGCAGAACAACCAGAGGCTCCAAAGGGTTTAGGGTTTAGGGTTTGGGGTTTAGGGTTTAGGTTTTTGGGCTTAGGGTGTGTATACAGTGTGCGCGCGGTGGGTGCGCTTGTTTACTTTAGGAATATACGGGCGCACCCACTTATCGCGCGCTTGCGTCAGCATGTAGTCCCGCCCCAACCACCCCAACTATTCTCAATTAGGGCCAATCAAACCCCCTCAAGGGGGCTTTCTTGCTCTCTGTTGCAGGGGGGCGGACCGGCCCAGAAGTCCTGGGCCCCTGGAATTTGCCAGCCTGGAGCCCCAGACCCCCCTGGGGGTACACGGTGGTTCTGAATGGTGGGGGGTTTGGGGTCCTCATTATAACGGACTGACGTCCGTATTGTGTGAGGCGTAGCCGAGTCATTTCCGTCCCCGTCTACCGGGAGGCTTTACCCTCCCTCACCGTCTGGTCGAGACGCTCGGCCGGGGGCCTCGGTCGGAGCCTCGAGCGCCCATGCAAATGGTCAGCGGCGCTCTCGGCAGTTTAGGGTTTCGGGTTTTGAATTTTGGGGTTTAAGGTTTAGGGTTGAGGTGAAACCTCCCTTTTTCCCTCCTTTCGGGCCCCAACC
>BGNK01002540.1:22729-75788 GCA_003297005.1 Symbiodinium sp. clade A Y106 | reverse complement strand
TCCAAACCCAGACCTTCTCAATATCCCTGAAACGCCTCGGCGCGGCCGAAGCGGTCAGAGGGCAATCCCAAAACCTGCCGGCCCCCCCTCCCCTACTTCTACGACTCGACTACTACTTCTACAACTCTCACTTCTGCGACTACTACTTCTACTACTACTACTACTACTACTACTACTACTACTCCTACTCCTACTACTACTACTACTACTAGTAGTACGCTTACTACTATTACTACTACTGCTGCTGCTGCTACTATTACTAGCCTGCCCCCTCCCTCCTTCGCTCCCAAAACCTGGCGGCCCCCCCTCCCCTACTTCTACGACTCGACTACTACTTCTACAACTCTCACTTCTGCTACTACTACTACTACTACTACTACTACTACTACTAGTACTACTACTAGTAGTAGTACTACTACTACTACTACTACTAGTAGTACTACTACTACGCCTACTACTACTACTACTACTACTACTACTACTACTGCTGCTGCTGCTGCTGCTACTATTACTACTACTACTAGCCTTCTTCTTCTTCTACTACTACTACTACTACTAATAGTACGCCTACTACTATTACTACTACTGCTGCTGCTGCTACTGCCAAAGCCCAGCCGAATGAAGCTCGCCGCCACGTGGGATGATTTGGGGAAGTAGCCGTCCGTAGCAGCAGCAGCAACAGCAGTAGAAGTGGTGGGAGGAGGAGGCAAGCGGAGGAGTAGTAGTAGGGACCGGGCTCTGATTCTTCTGAACCGCTCAAAACAGAAGCACTGAACACCTCCGGCGCTAAGGCCGCCATTGCCTTACCGCCTTCCAGCCTTTAGCCCTAAACCCCTGCAGCCCCAAAAACACAAATAATTGCCAGCTCTAGCATCTCTCATCTGCACGAAGTCGTCCTGCATAGGGCCCACATACGGTTGATGATACAAACCCTGCACTACCTTAATGACCCTAGGCCCTAAACCATGGGAATTATGGTATTTTCCTTATTAGGGGTAAGGCAGGACGTCTATCATCAACCGTATCTCACACTTCATGGAGTCTCAGAGCGCTTCTAGTGCTTTAAGGCTCTGAGAGGGTTTGCAGGGCTTACAGAGTTCAGTATGCCCCTGCACACTGCAGAGGTCCTTCTACGAAAGCATCGGAATCCTTTATTTATGTACTTCTGCGGGCCTGACTTCACAAATGCGGATCTATGACTGGGCCCTAACTCCCGAAGGACGTCCACGGAACGAAGACAAGTCTGCTAAACCATAAAATAGAAGAACACATCCGGAGCCCAATTCATCATTGGGATTCACAAGATTTAGATGTTTTCCGATGAGGCTTCTGGTGGGTTGGTAATGTAGGGACCTTAATGAATAGAACAGGATTTTGGGGTATATTATACTATGCTTATGACAATTAGTCCCCTAAACCCTATTCTTATTATTATTAAGGCCCCTACATTATGGGTCCTGATTCTAGTTTAAGACTTAATATGTACTGTCGCAGTGAGCATTAGTGGCGTGGAAGAGCTGCTTTGTTAGGCTTAGAGAGCTTTAGGGTTGGCGATTTAGGCTTGATACGGTTTGCTGTAGGGGCCTTAAAAAATAGAATAGGGTTTGGGGGTATATTATACTATAATAATATACTAAGGAAGCCCCCAATATTATAGGTAATTATTCAGACGCCTATATTAGGCATTTAGAGTTGCTTGAGGCTTTTGGGTTCAGGGTACGATTTGCATACTTGGAGCCTTTCGAATACAAGTACGGGTGCTCATACTACCTCTCGTAGTACTCCTGCAACGAGTACAGCTGGCAGTTTAATCTAGCAACTAGTAATGGTGGTGCGGCCCCTTCCTGAACCGTTCCGGATCATGTCACACTCGCAAAGCAAGGTGCAATTTGGGCAGCCGGCTGCATGAAACGGGTCTTATACATTGTACGGGTTGCAATCACGGTTACTAGACGGGGTAAAATCAGGCTTTCTATAAGGGCCCCTTTAAAGATTGCTGCCGGGGTCCGTATAGGGCTACTTAAAGGATGTGTAGCACGGCATGACATGCTTCCGATGCCCTTCCTTTAACTACGGCAGAAAAACCGAACGCCTACTTGGAGGTTCATGGGTAGTTATACGTAGGGTTATTTATAAGTGAGTTTTCAGTAGGGTAACTATACTTCTAACCCATATTAGGGCACTTGTAACCCTACTTATAACTACCCATGAACCTCCAAGTAGGCCCTAAATCAACCCTTTGCCCTTATAGAATCCCAAAAGATCCCTTTAAAGGGACCCTTAAAGGGACCCTTCTAAACTCCATGTATTTTTCATCCAGCCCAACTCCGACCGTCACCCAACGCCCACCGGATAAACGAAACACACTCACCAAGTATCGAACCCATCCAAAGCTGTAGCCCTGAACCCTAAAGCTGAAACCCAAAACCCTAAAACTGAAATCCATAATCCTCTAAGGCCTAAAAACATGTAACCGTGTAACCCCTGCAGCTGCAAAAACCTATCTGGGAGTTTCCGAAAATAGGGGACTCTAATATACTACCCTAAATAGTAAGATCCTTATTATAAGGATCCTAAAATAAGGTACCCCTAATTTTCAGAAACTCTAAACCCTTACGGAAACTCCCATTTCGTGGACTAGAACCACCCTTGGAGACCGTTTGCCTCGGGCTTCGGGGGCTCAAAGACCACACTATACAAGGCATTTGGGGATTTAGGGTCTAGGGTTTAGGGTCTAGGGTTTAGGGCTTAGGGTTTAGGGTTCAGCAGCTCCGGATCGAGCAGTTTCTAGTCGAGCTTACAAGTTCGACTTCGAATAATACCCACCCACCCAGAGAATCCCAAAACATTAAGAACATACAAAGTTTCATTAAACCCTAAGGCCCAAACCCTAAGGCTCAAACCCTAAGGATCAAACCCTAAGGCCCAAACCCTAGGGCCGAAACCCTAAGGCCCAAACCCTAAGGCCCAAACCCCCAGGCCCAAACCCCTAAGTGTCAAACCCTCAGGCCCAAACCCTAGGGCCGAAACCTTAAGGCCCAAACCCTAGCGCCGAAACCCTAAGGCCCAAACCCTAGAGCCGAAACCCTAAGGCCCAAACCCTAGGGCCGAAACCCTAAGGCCCAAACCCAAACCCTAGGGCCGAAACCCTAAGGCCCAAACCCTGTGGTCCGAAATTGGCTTGCCCACGAATTCCATTAAGGTTGGTCCGAAATTGGCTTGCCCACGAATTCCATTAAGGTTGGTCCGAAATTGGCTTGCCCACGAATCCATTAAGGTTGGTCCGAAANCCGAAATTGGCTTGCCCACGAATTCCATTAAGGTTGGTCCGAAATTGGCTTGCCCACGAATTCCATTAAGGTTGGTCCGAAATTGGCTTGCCCACGAATCCATTAAGGTTGGTCCGAAATTGGCTTGCCCACGAATCCATTAAGGTTTAAATATACATGTGAAAGAGAGGTTTAGGGGATGGGATCAAAAGCAAGAGCCCTGATACGAAACAGCAGTTCTTATTCAGAATATGCAGGACTGTAGGGGTTTGGGGTTAAGGTGTCTGCAGCATCTATTCAAAGCCCTTAAGTAACCTTATGAAAATTCTGAGAAACCTAACAAAGCCCTACAGAACCTTATCAACACATCCCTACAGAACTCTGGCAAAACACTTTCGAAAGCCTAGCAGTTGGGCTGCGGTCCTCCGATTTGCCTGCTCCGACGTGCACGTTGCTCCTTGGGTTTAAGGTTTAGGTTTCAGGGTACAGGGTATAGTGGTTTAGGGTTTGGGGGTTTCGGGTTTAGGGGTTTCGGGTTTAGGGGTTCTATTTTTTTTGCGCAAATGTGGCGATCCGGGGTTCGAGGTTTAGGGGGCGTCGGGTTTTGGGGGGGATTTGGGGTTTAGGGATCCGGGGTGTAGAGTTGTAATACAGGGGCCTTAATATAAAAAGAATAGGGTTCCTTTAAGGGTTCTTCAAAGGGTTCTATAAGGGATCTATAATAGGGGTCTATGGCATAGCGCCCTATAATAATTAGAATAGGGTTTTGGGGCCCATTATACTATAATTACAATAAGGAACCCCACAATAGTATAGGTAATTGTTTAAGCCCCTATAGTACCGCTTTTCAGGGGTAGGGCTTTAGGGTCTGGCAGTGAAACAGACAGCTACCGATCTGTGTATTCATCACCACGGGACCTCCAAAAGGGACCACCCATGAACTGACCTATGTGGGAGTTTCCGAAAATAGGGGACCCCAACATAGTACCCTAAATACTAGGATCCTCATTATAAGGACCCCAAATAAGGCACCCAAGGTTCTCGGAAACCCCCCATGTTTTGGAACACTTTAGGAATACACGGTGTCTCTCGTGCGGCCTGGCGCCCAACCTTGAGGGCCTAGCCTAGGTCCTACAACTGACGAACCCGAGATTGCCATGTCGAGTGGCTTCTTCTGCTCCCCGATCGTCGTCTCCCAAGCGAAATGCTTGCGGCCGTCCTGCAAGATTTACGGAAGGCTGAAACCCTCAAAACCCCAAAACACAAAACCCCTAAACCCCTAAGCCCCGGTACCCTAAACCCCTAAACCCCGAAGCCCCCAATACCCTGAACCCCGAAACCCCAAAGCCCCCAATACCCTAAACCCCAAAGCCCCCAAAACCCTAAACCCCTAAACCCCAAAGCCCCAATACCCTAAACCCCAAAGCCCCCAATACCCTAAACCCCTAAACCCCAAAGCCCCCAATACCCTGAACCCCTAAACCCCAAAGCCCCCAATACCCTAAACCCCAAAGCCCCCAATACCCTAAACCCCTAAACCCCAAAGCCCCAATACCCTAAACCCTAAACTTTACGAAACTTCAGCCTTGGGTCTGTAAGCTTTGGAGCCCAGACTCAGCGGCTTAGGATTTCGGGTTTGGGATTTAGGGTTTCGAGTTTTGGGGTTCGGGATGTAAGGTAGGGCTTGGTTTTAGGGTTTCGGGTTTCGAGCTTGTGGGTTTAGGATGTAAGGTAGGGCTTAGGTTTAGGGTTTGGGGTTTCGAGTTTTGGGGTTTGGGATGTAAGGTAGGGCTTAGGTCGGCTTAGGTGTTTGGGTTGAGGGTCTTCGGGTTGAGGGGTTCGAGGTTTTGGGGTCTTGGATGGTTTTCGGGTTTAGACACAAGGCTTAAATAGGTGTTTGTTAGGGTTTAGGGTCTTAGGGTTTAGGGGTTTAAGGTTTTGGGGTCTTGGATGGTTTTGGGGATTAGACACAAGGCTTAAATCCCAGACCCCCCGATGTGTCTCTCAACCCCGCGTCGAAATACTTGTTCCCTAAACTACCTATACCCACGATGCGAGGATGTATAGCCGGCTGGAATACATGTCTCCCGTCACGGGCCAGTGGAGGTCCTTCCCTGCATTCTCACCAAGAGGCTCGGGGTTTGGGGTCGGGTGAAATACTAAACAGAGGGGAGGGTAAGGAACGCGGTCCAGGAAGATTGCTTGTATTTCCGTACTTCGATCTTAGTCAGTGCTGGACTCTTCCCTGAATTGCTGTGCTCTGGGTGAGAGACACCACTTTCAGCAGCGCTGTGGAGCTCATGACCCATGAATCCTTCTAGTCTACAAAACAAGGCCTTTGCGAGCGAAGCCAAGAAAATACAGCGTTCATATGACAGTCTCCGGACACCCAGATCTCAATCCTTACATTAGGAAACACGCCGCTTATCACGCCGCTTATCTTTTGTTCAGGATGTTCGGCTGAGGGTATGCAGCGCCAAAGTCGATACAAGGATCGGGCAAAGGTGCAAGACCGGAATTGACGATAACTCTGCTAGGAATCCTTCTTTCACACAGAAAACCAAACCCCAACGCCTGATAATGAGGAGTGGGTGGGGGTGGGCTCAAGCCTCCTGAACGGTCCCTTTGTCTGGTATGGGCTTAAGAGCGTCGAATATACCACCATTGACCCGTAATATCCTTAACAACAAACCCTAAACCCAAATGCACTAAACCCTAAACTCAAAAGCCCGAAAACAACTTGTCTCCACAGGCAGGGTGGCAGCGAAGTTCCAGCTCAGCTCTGCACCCTGGGTACTAATTTCAGGAATTGCAGGTCAAGGGTATGTAAGGTTTAGGGTTTAGGGCGCATCCTGAGTTATCTTCGAACCGTACACAGCCAAGAGCCTCCAGTACTTCTGTCCGCAACAGCCTAGACTCCAGATCCATAACAGACATTTCACAGTAACATCTCGCAGTCCTGTGGCAAGTAGTCATGCCCAACGAAGACGCGGGTGTCGTCGGGAAGTGCCATGATCCTGCTGACCCAAAGCCAAGGGGGGATGGGACAGAGGGCTGGATAGTAAACTCAATCTTTCCACCAACAACTTTCCTAATGCTATATTGTAGTTGTAGTTCATCAACCCTAAACCCTAATAAACCCCCCAAGCCCTGAACCCTAATACATAAATCATATTTAATCCTAAACAACCCTACCCTATGCAAAACATGGCGATTCCTGCCTTGGACTCAGAGTTCGGGCGGGTTGTGGTGGGTTCGCTTGAAGCCTTTGCATCGTTTAAGGCCTTCGGGTTTAGGGTTTAATTAAGATATTTAGAGTTTAGGGTTTAAGGTTTAAGGGCTTCGGGTTGCCGGTGTAAGAATGCAGATGGAGGCTACAGGCATTAGAACACACAAGGCAACATGCGGAACGAGTATCCGTGACAGACCGCACATACCTGGCCGTTGACAAATGTAACATGTCTCTCCGAATCGTAAACCACTCGTGCTTGAACCTCCCTAATGCCAGCTAAAACAGCCCCCACCACCATCATCACCACCACCATCAGCAAAACCATCACCATCACCACCATCATCATCATCATCATGCATCGTCGTCACCGCCATGACGAGCACAGCATCTGCTAAAACCAGGGGGTCTCCTCTGGATGGAGGAGTAAAGAGTTCGCGCGGAGCCGCCGGGAAAGTCGCATCTCGCTGATCCGTAATCCGGCATGAAGATCGTGTCTCCTGCAAAAGCAACGGCTTACTTAGGGTTTAGGGTTTGGGGTTTAGTCAAGGTAAGTATAATGAACCTCTTTCAGACGCTTACATGACCCTCAGTTGCCAGAAACCATACATATGCTTCTCAATTTCTAGGTTCCTTAGTAAGCCTGTTATAACAAGGGTACCCTTTTTCCTACCGTTCGTCTTTAATAAGGCCTTCATCCTACCTACCTTCATCCCACCTTCTGAGGCCTCCGGTTTGACAACGGAACATTCCCCCTGCACGTGGGACCTCGAGGAAGAGCTTTGTACTAAAGCAAAGGCAGAACCGAGTACGGGCCGTTACCGAGGAACCCTCAAGAGGGGACTTTGACGTTCTAAACTTTGGCGGGGATCTTTAATAAGGGACCCTCAGGTAATGCATATCGGAGCCTCTGGGAGTAGCAGCGCGGAATGTAAGAAGGGCTAACAACAGCATCTCGCCAGTCTGCCCGTGATAGGCTTAGGGTTTAGCGTTTAGAGTTTAGGGCTTTGGGTTTTAGGGTTTAGGGTTTGCAGCAATTGCCATATTATCGTGTTTATAAGGGTACTGTTCGGGTGTACGACCTTGGATTTTTGTCAGCGTCTTAAGGGGTCTTCCTAGACTCCGCAGTGAGGCCCTGCAACCTCGAGCAAGAAGCCGAATGCAGGCGTCGCAAATAACGTAACCCTAATCATAGTATTACTGGAAAATTCCGACCTCCATATAACACTGCAACGATAACAGGATTTCCTAAACATAGGATATCTGATTTTTCACGACCTCTGTAATGAACCTGCGACCTGATGCACACAAAGCCCTGCGTGCTGAATCCTACCTGCACTTTGTTTTTAGGGTTTATCGTTTTTAAGTTGAGTTTAGGGTTTAGGGCTTTGGGTTTAGGGTCCATCCTCTTTTGACGTAAATGTAGCACATAAAGCAGAGGCTACAGGGTTTAGGGACGTTTAGGGTCTAGGGAGCTTAGGCTCTGCAGGGTTCAGGTGAATCGCGAACCCTGCGTTGACCCTGCATGTACCACGCCTAGATGCCCCCATTTTGCGTCCTGTGAAGAGTGCGTCGCCGATGTGGTAGCCTACAGTCTCGGATACATAGCTTGTGCACCAATCGGCTCTAAGCACGGACTACATGTCCATCTCAACTACTTGTACTGGGCAGGCCCTTCAAAGCCTCTGACAATTAGTGCAAATAGTGTCTCACTAGCCTACCCGAACTCTTTGAACTTGCTCGACTTAGGCGTCCTGAGAACGAAAATGACAGTCATAGTTTTAACCGTCTCACAATACCCTGAAGTTGCAATATCATCAAGACAATAATTCCTAAGAGCACTAATAGGGATTCCTGTCTCTCTCTCTCTCTCTGTGCTGAAGTCTCCCATACGAAAGGCATGAAGCTGGCAGCCTGCATGATTGAAACGCGAAAAACCCACGGTATGCATACGACTTCATGTTCTCAGGATTTTGCTTGGTTTCAACAATTTAAGGGTTCGAAATAAGCTTCAGACCTCTCTCAAAAACCGACCTTTCCTGCGGGGGGGACATCCAGGTAGGTTTCACTTTTTCGGACAAGGGTCCGCTGTTACTCCAAATTAATGCAACTGTGCAGCAGATGCACGCGGGGGTGTGTCCCGGCGTGTGCATCACCGAAGCCTGCACCGACTAACAGTTCAGGCGCAGGACTTTGGGTTTAGGGCTTTCTGGGCCTTAGGGTCCTTTGCTGTTCAGGACCCTGAGATTAGTCTGGACGGTAGGGCCTCGGGTATCGGAGGAAATGCAGGGTTCAGGGTTCCTGCGGTCCAATGTGCAAGAGATGACAAGTAAGCCCAAGCTCATGGAAATGCGAGTGCTTGATATTGACACCGATGAACGTGACAACCAGCGAGTCGGAAAAAGTCAAGCTCATCATTAGTCGTCATCACTCGGATTGTCGATGCTGCTGCCGGTCCTACAATTCTACAGCCATTCACAATTGCTACATTGCTGCTGCTGTAAGGAAAGACACCAGGATCCTAGTTTCCGACGGCGACGACTGTACCGCATATAGATGTATGATATAGTCTAGTACAGTATACTATACTATGATAGAGTATAGTACAGTACGGTACAGCACAGTATCTGGACTTTGAAGTAACCAGGGAGAAAAAAGTATAGACTTTTATTTCATAATGCTTCTTAAAAGGAACAGGTACCAAAAACAGTATTCAAGTATGGTACTCCAGAACCCAGGTAGTGGAAGCAGCCACACTGTCAGACGTCGGGGTTTTAGTTTTCTTCCGTGCCGGGGCATGGGTTTAGGGTTTAGGGTTTAGGGTTTAGGGGCAAATGTCGAGCGGCTTTGTCCAATGATTTGAAATCTCATGTTGGGAATTTCCATAAAACATATCCCTAAACCCCAAAACCCCAAAGAACGACACCATTCCGGCTAAACCCCAAGCCCTGAAAGTGAAACCACGAGCCACCCTAAAACCAATTTGCTGAACCCCAAAGCCCAAAGGACTTTTGGGGCGTAGGCTGGAGGTCTCAAGGCACCGAAATCGTTCTGAAACCCCGACACGGGGTTGCAGCGATCCTCCGCCGCCTTCGGCGGCGAGAGAAGGTCGAATTGCAGCGAATGCCGAGTTTCCGGGCGTAGATCTCAAGCGGCTTAAGGGTTCAGAGTTTAGGCTGTACGGTTCGGGTGTAGATCTCTAGTGGGTCCAGTGCCATATGTGCAGGTAGAGCTGAATTCTCAGGTCAGCGAACTTAGCAGCTGCAATAGCTTTAACGGCACAATAGAAATACTGATAATGCCAAACATACGTCTCGTCATGCGTATATTCCGCGGCTAATTGTGGCTCAAGTGCTGTGGTGCAAGTGTCACGCACAACAGTCTGCTCAGCTGCATCAGGAGATAAGCACGAGGGCTCCCACCTGAAAGCTCTTCGGCTGACGGGGTTTAGGGCACAGCGGTCAGGCCTTTGTTTAAACGTAATTAGGGGTTTAGGGTTTAGGGATTTTTTTGGCAAGGTTTAGGGCTGCGGCCTAGGGTTTCGCTTTACTGGACTTTGAAGTAACCAGGGAGAAAAAAGTATAGACTTTTATTTCATAATGCTTCTTAAAAGGAACAGGTACCAAAAAAAGTATTCAAGTATGGTACTCCAGAACCCAGTTTAGACCAGCTTGACTCCTGGGCTTGTGAGGTTCCTTGGCATGCAGAGACTGTACTGTAACCTTGAAATGATTAGGTTGCGAGCTTTTCTTCATCTGGAGGATCATTGTGGTGTTGACTTTCTAAAAGCAGCATATATGCCATCAGTACTTCATCATGGCTGCATTATGTTGGCTGTCGGTGTTGGCTGCCTGTTGCTGAATCATCTCCATTGCTTTCCTCATGTCGCCGGAATGTGGCAGCATACTGGCAAATTATGGGACATGTCATACGAATGCTGACCCGCAGCATTCTCCATTACATGACGGCGGAATGACATGACAAAGACATGCAGCAATCGAAGGCAACAAGTTGATTGTTTGACCGATAAGACCTTTTAGCAGAATAATGCACACTCCGATCAAGCAATAACTGCACACACTAGATGAAACGGTACGGAATGTACTGTAGGAACACAACGACGACCGATATGACGCATATCAACGGCCCCATAATTCTAACTGCCGGACAAGCGAACCCTAAACCCTAAACCCTAAACCGTGGCCAATTATGCATAAGGAGTTCGGCTCTGGGGCTTCAGCATACAACGGAAGCCCAGCCTTAGCCTCAACCCTGCTGCATGTCGCTCTGGCGTTACAACCCAACCCATGGAGCCCAATGCTCCGTCAGGTTAGGGTTTAGGGTTTAGGGTTTAGGGTTTAGGGGGTCGCTGGCGTTGCCGCTCAGGCTTCGGTGGTGTTTGCCTATGTAGTGTTAGGGTTTCTACTTTAATAGTGAGCAGTGTAGCAGCCGCATGATCCATCGACAGCTTCTCAAACCAACAGCTACTCTGTGTGCATCAATGCGACATCAACAATTCGGAGAAATCTACCAAACCCTAAACCCAAATCCCAAAATTTCAGAGTAGCCGCCACGGCCATGGCCATGCCACGGCCACGTCCCATGGTCGCTCGGCCGGCATTGACGGTGCCTGTTGGCTTTCAGATGGAGTGCCAAAGACTTGAATACTCTTAGAGAAGATCTCCTGCTTGGAGGCTCATGGGTAGTTATAAGTAGGGTTATAAGTAGGGTACCTATACTTATAACCCGTATTAGGGGACTTATAATCCCACTTAAAACTACCCATGAACCTCCAAGTGGTGAAGGACCCCTACCATCTTTGTAGGGAAGCCCCATGAAACAGGCTTCCTTACCCTGGACTTTGAAGTAACCAGGGAGAAAAAAGTAGACTTTTATTTCATAATGGTTCTTAAAAGGAACAGGTACCAAAAAAGTATTCAAGTATGGTACTCCAGAACCCAGTACCTAGGTTTGTACTATAGCTGAAGAGATATCGCTCATTAGTTCAAGGATCCCGACTACAAGTCATGGGACACCCAGAAACTGCAAAGCCCTGACCTAAAAGAGAGACCCCAATGCCCCTGATATAGGGGCTTTGAAATAGAATAGGGTTTTGGGGGCCATTATACTATAAATATGCCTCTATATTAAACCCTAGACCCTAAGACCTTCGTAGACCGTGAGCCCCTGAACCCCTGAACCCTCAACCCTAAAATTCCTGAATGACGTGGGTAGTTGTCAAAATAGGGGTCCCTTTTTGGGTACCCCAAAATAGTAGGTGCCCTATTATATTAGGGACCCAAAAAGGGACCATAATTTTGACAACCACTCACGCGATTTCAGTGTCTGTCTGGGGGCCCGGGGCCTTCTTCCAGGATGAGGTTTCGGGTTTAGAGCTTTAGGGTTTAGGGTTTAGAGTTTAGGAGCTTAAAGGATTTTGGGGGTCTCAGGCCGTAAGGCCTTTATCGTTTCGGGTTTAAGATTCAGGGATTAGGGGCTTCGAGTTTCGGGTTTGAGGTCTAGCGTTTGGGGGTTTACGGTCTGGGGATGCCTCGGGTTCAGAGATTCGGGTTTATAGTTTAGTACTTGAAGAACCCTAAATTCGAGACCTTAAACCCGAAGCCCTACATGTAAAGCACTAAATAAATACACAAATCCCTACAACTGAAACCTCGAAACCTAAACTAATGGTAAATCCTAGTCGCTAAACTATCTCGGCCTCTGCACCCTCCCCCCAAACAGTGGGGCCTGTCTCAAGATTGATCTCTGAAGCATCGCTGCCCTCTTTAAGCGCGTGGTGGAGAACCTGGTGTAAAGTCTTCAGCAGAAGGGGTTTTCAGAGTTTTCGAGTTTCGAGGCTCAGGCTTCAGGGTTTAAGGTTTAGATTTTAAGGTTGAGGCTGGTTTAGCCTCTCCATCTACTACCCCTCTGGCTTGTGTTTTGACAGAGTTTCATGCCGGCTCTGTCAGGTCTTCATATGGATTCTACAAGAGGATAGAGCCGTCGGCTTTAAGGGAGGGCATCTGGGTTTCGGGTTTAGGTTTGGGGTGTTTAAGGTGTATATAAGGTTTGGGGGTTTTCAGTGGTCTTCAGCTTAAGGGGTTTTACGGTTTAGCCAAATAAACCTACCTTGTCAATGTTCCCTAAACCCTAAACCCTAAACCCATAGTATGATAACTATCACGATGTAGTGTTGTTGCCGTCTTTTGTTTGGGGTGTTTCGGGCTGTAAATAGAACCCACCCTCACACTCTATTGCAAGTGCTCGGGGGCATAGGGATCCCCATACAGCGCACATGGCAGGTCCTGGTGCAATGTGGAGTGCAGGACCCTCAGCCCTAAACCCGAAAGGGGTTTTCAGGGATAGACACATAGGCGCCTTTGGGAACCTAAGAGGGGCGGTTCTCTAGATTAGGGTTCCTACTAGGGCCTGCGATTACAAGAGCGACGGTTCTTGTAGGCAAGGACCTAAAACATGGACCTTCATGCAAAATGCAGTGCCGTATGAGCACGGTGAGCCCGGTCTAAACCCTACCTTAACCCTGAAGAACCTACCTTTTTAGGGTTCCTTATTATGATTTCCTTATATAAGTCCTTAAACAGGTAGGTTCTTCAGGGTTAAGGTAAACCCTAAACCGCAAAACGCCCTGCTCGGGTTGAGGGCATGGGAAGTGGAGGGGTTAAGAGTCAGTTGTGGAGTCAGAGAGCCCAATACCCCCTTACTCATAAGGGGCTTATCTTGTGATTTAAGCTATATTCCTTAATTGAGGGGTATTGGGCTCTCTGGGTTGTAAGGGTTCAGGGTTTAGGGTTCACGGGCGTAAATTAGGCAAGTATATAGGCGCTAGCCCTGACTCAACCTCATGCTTGGTGACTTGACTGAAGTGTGGCGCAACAAATGCCTGTTTTGAAAGCCAAGCGAAGCTCAATGAAGGCTCGTAGTGCAGGACAGTCACCCAGCAGTGACTGGGCTTAAGCCCTGGGGCAGGGACGTGTAGGATTTGGGGGGGATCAGGGTTTAGGGTTTTTTCTAAAGTTGAACTGCGCCCCTTTCTCTTGCGGGGTTCAGGGTTGAGGGTTTCGGGTTTATAAGGGTTTAGGGTTTCGGGTTTAGGGTTTCGGGTTTAGGGTTCAGAAAGTGCAGATTTCAGAATTTGAGTTCAAACTGGTCAATCTCCAGACGCTGAGCCGCTCTGCAGAATCGACTGCACAGCATATCTCTGCATGTTTCTAGGTTATATGAAAACCCAAAGCGGGAAGCTCGGTAATCGATTTGAAGGGTGTTGACTCAGGCTGAGAGCTTGTGTTCTACCTTAATCGACTGGGGTATCTTGGGGAAGGTCTTAAGCATATACTCTGCCCTGTAGAAACACGAGGCGGCTATGGAAAGTCAAGGTAGTTAAGGCAACAGCGGCCGGATCTACATGTGTCGAGCAGCTTGCTCAAAGTGCTCGTCGTACAAGTTCATGGTGAACTTGCAGTAAGACCTGGCCAACCCGCAAACCCCAAGCCGTGAAACCGTCACCCGGCTTTAGGAATTAATCAGACGGACAAATCTTATAATGAGGCCTGCAAAAGAAGAGCACTACGGCTTCGGCAGCGGTTCAGTGTTCTTCTGTTTCGTTGTTGCGTCTGAGCCCCCGGACCTAGCTCGCAAAATGCGTCAGCACCCACAGCCCTGAATCCCCAAGCCTTGAGGGAAAAGAAGAGAAGGGCTTGGGGCCAATGACTCAGAGACTCCAAAACCCTCAATTAAGGAGGGTTCTCGGTAAATCTATTCCCGCTTGCCAGGATTCGTAAAAGAAGCTTCAGAAAGCAGGTCGCATTTGTCAGACTTTTTGCAGCAGATGCATGTGTCAACAAAGTGCTTGCAGGGCAAACTTGTCTCGCAGCAGCCGATCGAATCAGCGGTAGCCGCCGTGACCCGGGCAAGATTTTGAAATGGTTCATCCATTGACGCAAGATTGACAACGATGCGACCATGTCCAAGATAACCGCATGAGACCACCAAGAAACCACCAGGAGAACCCACAGGCCACCCACGGAGAGAACAACTCCTTCTCCCAACTACAGTACTGGCGAATTCAGCAAAGCGCCCACCATGCTTCCTCCCTGTACTGTCAGGGGGACGGCGAACCCCCGAGTCCAGCCAAGTCCAGGCACGATTCGGAGCTGTCGAGGACACAAGATGGTGCATGTAATCAAACTTACAATGAATCTGGCTTTCAGGTTGGCGCGGCCGCACGGATCCTGTGTCAATAATCGGGCGTCAGCGCATAACATGCACCACGCCACAGCAGGAGCCGCGTCCCGGGGAAGGTTTTTCTGAATGCTCTTTCCACTGAGCTTTGCACCCCATAGTGTGTACTCGGGCAAAAAGGAGCAGAATCCAAATAAACCCACAAATCCTCCAAAAAGATGCCGGCCTCAAGTCACTTGAAGCCTTAGGCGCCAAGCTCAACAGGGAGCTTCCAGCCCGATGCTCTAAGCCCTGAGCTAAATCGAAAAGAGCCAACCTCAATTAGGATCTAGGGTTGAGGGTTTAGGGTTTGTTAAGCTACTGTAAAAACCTTAGACTCTAAGGCCAAAGGTTGAACTTGCAGCCCTAGGCCCTAAGCTAAACCCTAAACCCTAAACCTTGGGGCCCTAAACCTAAACCCAGAACCCTCAGCCCTAAAGAGCTACAAGCAGAGTACGAAAACTGGAGGATGCACCCACTGTACTTCACGGTTTGGCCTAGAGAGTTTGCTGGAGAGTCCCGGGCTTCAGAGTCCGACAGTCGCAGGTATGGAGTTCAGGGCCCTGGGATGCTTACCCTAAGGGTCCATGTACCCAAATAGTATATACTTTGGGCCCAATGTACCTATATAGGGAGTACTTTAAGGCCAAAGTATATACTATTTGGGCACATGGACCCTTAGCGTTATGCTTGTTCAAGGTTTTGCGGTCGCGGTCTGCGGTTGAGCGTTTGGGGCGGACCCCTTTTTTAAGCTCCGGTTTGGCTCCGTGTAGCCTGAACCCTAAACCCATGCCTCCACGTCTGTGGCCCAGTTCGAACCAAGATAACCACATCCTCAGCTTCACGGAGCTTTCCCAGAGAGCCCAATACCCCTTAATTAAGGAATATAGCTTAAATCATAATATGAAGCCCCTAATGATTTAAGGTATATTCCTTAATTAAGGGGTATTGGGCTCTCTGGGTTGGGCTCAGGGTGGAAGGTTAAGAGTTGAGGGTTGAGCTTCGGATTTATGGCTTTAGGGTTTTGGGTTGAAGGAGCTTTGGGTTTAGGCTTCGGGTCTATGGCTAATCTGTCAGACAAACGCTGCCTTGAGTTTCGGCTACCGTTGAATAAGCCTCAGCACCACATCCCAAACCCTGAATCCTGATCCCTGAACCGCACACTGTGCAACACCGCTGCTTGCAGTTGGGGTTCTACAAAGGATCTGGAAAAAACTCGAGGCTTCTATGAGGGGTCCTGCTGTTGGACTTCCGCCGCGCCGGTAAAGTAGAGTTGAGTATTTTGCATCCTGAACCCCAAACCGGTAGAGTCCAGGGTTTAGGATTTAGGGGTTTGGGGGTTTAGGGCTTAAGGGTTTGAATTTTGGGCTTAGGGTTTAGGGGCAAGTTCAGGGGTTCAGGGTTTCAGCCTTAAGCTTTCAACGTCGAAACATTGAAATCCTTAACCTACTAAGCTAAAGAACGGTCAGCGCTGGAAGCCCCAACACCGCATGTAGCCTGCAATAAATCCCACGTAGAACCACTTCATAGGAGTTGAAAGGGATGTGTGTGTCTGGGTGTATGTCTGTGTATATATATACATATATATAACAGTACATACACATACAATATACACATACACACGCACATATACAGAAACATATACAGATACATTTACAACACGCATAGATATACATAACATATGCATACATGTGCGTGTGTGTGTTTCTGCACACATACATATCTACATATATATATATATATATACATCTGTATCTATATATATATATATATACAAATATATACGTACACACGCGCACCTTAACGGGGTTTTCGGGCAGATTGTGTAATCGAGCAGTTACGACCAGGGGACGTATGTAGCTGTTTCGGAGCGCTACTGTAGCATTTCAAGGGACGCTGTACATATGGCTTGATGCGACTGCGGCCCCGCAACTCTGTAATCCTACCAAGATCGGCAAGAGGATTGAGGGATTTTCTCTGGGTTGGAACGCACACCCTAAACCCTAAACCCTGCTATAAGCCAGAAGCTCTCGAAACAAGAACTGTAGCTTGAAAATGAGTATTCATGCAGACGGCCTTCAGGTCAAGAATCTCTTTGCTGGATTTGCCATGTGCTCCAAAGCTCGTCTGCTACCATGGAGGAGATCGTCCCCGTGCAAAACCTGACTTTCAACATGGATCTGGGACAGACAACGTAGCCTTAACATTCCAGCATAAATGGAACCGACATCGTCCTTTATATATTAGATCTCGAATCTCGAATTGCTCAACCTAAGCGGAACTCATATCAAATATCAAAATATGTCAAAACCCTACGGCAGAAGCCATGAACCTGGACATCATATGAACCCTGCACCGTGAACCGACACCTGAGGCGAGCTAGTTGCAGACTTCGTGGCTTTACAGACCTTAACTCCATTGATTTAGCTCCATTGATGGAGACCCCTGATTGAACAAAGCCTTGCTTTAATGGCCTCAGTATTTGGACCTTCCCCCAGGATCACTGGTAAGAACCGTTACCGTTAAACAGGGATACGTGCCGGCTTTTGTCAGGGGTGCTGCCTTCAGCTTCAGGCAAACCCCTGCACTGAGTGTGTCATGATGCGGCCACAGGGGGAACGTAGTTGTGCCGTTGGCGGAGGAGGCTCCACCTGGTTTGCCGCCGGTGCGTGTGCGCGTATATATGAACTAATTAAAAATGCCCTGTCTCCTTGCTTGCACCCCCCACTTAGTACTTTTGCAAGGGATCGCAGGCGGAAAACTTTTCGGTCCGAAATTTGAATCCAACCTAAGCTGGCTTGGGGTACTCACTCTTCCTGGTTTTTGGGGGGCAGTGAAGCTGGATTGAAGGGCCCGGCTTGTAGAACTGTTGCCGGGGCCGGAGCCCTAGTGATGCCAACGGAAGGGCTAAGATGTCGGCAAAGAACATGCTGTGCAGCAGAGACCACCCGCGCCATCCACCACCACCAACAACAGGGATATGTGGATTCAGATTGCTCCGCGTGTTTGCAGGGCTCGCTACTGGTAAGCTTATACAGCAAGCTTCGAACCCTTAAATTGAACCTCCCTGCCTTGAGCCCAAACCCTAAACCCAAACCTTTAACCCTACTTGAAGGGGCAGTGGACTTAGTAAGTAGGTTATAAGTAGAGTTATAAGTGCCCTAAATGGAGTTACCCGAATTATAACCCTACTTATAACCAGCTTACTAAGTCCCCTGCCCCTTCAAGTAAACCCCAAAACTGCAACCCCAATCTCCAAGTCTCGACACTCCAAGGACCTTGCATGCTTCTGAGCAACGGGGTTCCTAGCATTGGGATTCCGGTAACAACACTTAGAACCACTTCTGAGAGTCTGGGTTTAGGAATTAGGTTGGGGGCTTAGAATAGTCATATATAACTACCCAAAGGCCCCCAAGTAGTTCCTTTTGGGGGTTCATATTTAGAATTCTGTAAGGTAATCCCAAAAAGGAACTACTTTGGGGCCTTTGGGTACTGGGTAGCCATGCACCTTCAGGCATGATCATCGGACAGGTATTGCTGTAGCACAGCATCGCTGGCTCGGGGCTTCTGAGAACTATCTCATGTCCCTGCTTACGAAAGACCAAGCCCTAAACCCGAAACCCTAAACCCTAACCCCTAAACCCCTAAACCCCTAAACCCTAAACCCTAAACCAAGCGCCACGGCAAATGTCAGAAGACCAATAATTTACTGCCGCGAAGCCTTCTACTAAAGCCAAAAATAATTAAACTCGGGCCGGGTTTGGGGCTGTCTACACTGTATATCGTAGGGACCTTGGGGCGATTTACTCAACATACCCCTCTGTTAGCGCCGCAGGCTGAAGGATCCAGTTAATCTGAAAAAGCTGCCTCTAAGCCAGAACACCAACCAAAACAGAACGGGCCACCCTGGGAGTGCGCTTTTTTGCGTGTTTTACGGGACTCAACCAAAATTGCTGCGTGCAGACCAGCATAAACCTAGATCAACATCACGACCCGATCCTAAACCCTGATCCTAGAGCCGCACTGAATCCCCGAAACTAACCCCCCACCTTCTCCGACAAACATGAAGAATGAGCCCAGAAGCAAGTAATTGTGCTGCGCGTAATCTGCCAGACCGACGCCAGCGACAAGCGTCCGAGCCTGTAAGCGCGGGAGGGGGATTGTATCGGTTAGAAGGGCTCTGTTAGTGTTCCGAAAAGTTTGTTTGGGCGTTTTCTGTTAACTTCTTTGCAACTTGACGTGGCACGATGTGGCACAGTGTAGCGGCCTCCGCCCCCGCTCCCCAAATATTTCCCGGCGTGCGCTTCTGAGGCCCCGCCGGTTGTGGGGGCGGGTTGGGCCGCAGAGGCATACAAACTCTTACTGGGTATGGGAACCCTAAACCCTAAACCCTAAACCCAGCCTCTTCGGAAGGGTCTGAGGCCCGGGGTTGTGCGTGCTGGCACTGTAAGCTCTTGAGCTGGACGTCGTAGAAAGGGTAAAGTGGTCCAGTAGTAGGGCAGTAATATAAGGAACCCGTAAAGGATACTGTTACCCTTCTAGGAACCCTTAAAGGATACCGTTACCCTTACAGGAACCCTTAAAGAATAGTACAGCAGTGGTACATTAGCAGCCTCTGTGTTAGACGCTAAACCTGGAGGCGCTACAACCCGGAGACCTCGTAGGACGCATTAAAACGGTTGATGGACAAAATCCTGCATGACCCTAAGGACCCTAAACTATGGGAATTATGGTAAATTCCTTATTATGGGTGATGCAGGATTTGTCCATCAACCGAAGGAACCCTGAAAAGCCTATACAATCCTGTAAACCTGCCTCATAGGCACTTATAAAGCCTTCTCAAACCATTGTATAACCACAAAACACACTATGCTGATGCTGATGATCAATGAAACTCCTGTAGTAAGCCCTAAGCGCTAAACTCTAAACCCTCAACCCCATAGGCTAAACCCTCAACCTTGAACCCGTTATCCTCAATCCTAAACCCGATAAACCCTAAACCCCAAATCCGCAACCCCAAAAAGTTCGAAGACTTCCGAAAGCACAGGCATCCAAGGGTCCTAAGCACCAATCTACTAGAAAGTAAGATGTCTATAATAGGACTTACTGTTCTGGTTTGGCCAAGTATCCCCCACGAAAAGGTACTTACAGTGAACCCCAGAAAGTTGGAGCATGAATTAGGGCTGATTTGTGCTGGTAGTCCCTTCGCTCTACTTTAAGGGCATGAAGATAATCATTTTCCAACTTCCTGTCTTCCACTTGTAGGACCTGTGCACTCAACACTGCGCCCTAAACCCCTACAACCTTTGTACGGTTGATGATATAAATCCTGCATTACCTTAATGACCCTAAACTATGGGAATTGTGGTATATTCCTTATCATGGGTAATGCAGGATATATCATCAACCCTAAACCGTAAACCCTATAGATCCCTTAAAGGAACCTCTTCAAGGTACCCCTATAGATCCCTTTACCTTTGTAGGACTCTTGGGAGCTCCGAAGAAGGAAGCATTGACCCGCCGACCTTCAGCTCGTCTGATAAACGCTGCCAGGCATCGTACCTCGGTTCCCAGGGTCCGAGGTTTTAGGGGTTCAGGGGTTTGGGGTTTAGGGGTTAGGGTTCCCAGGTCGTGTCCCCTTACCTTAATACTACGATGACTTACTTTTTTGTGGGCTCTTAGTATAAACCCTAAGGGCACCCTACAAACAAGTCGGTTTTGGTAGTTTCCGAGAATATTAAGCGTACCCTTTTCCTGGTATTCAGTCTTCAATAGGGAACCCGAAGAAGGGCAAAGGGGCACTGACGGGGAACCTCGGTACTCCGGGTTTAGGGTAGTGCTCAGGTTGAGGGCTCATAGCGATTACGGCATATTGGGCACGGGGCCTGGGCTTATAGTGTTGAGTGTTTAGGGTCAGGCCAAAGGTTCGATTTATTGGATTCCTCTAAACTAGGGTGTTCTGGAAGTTAAGCATTGGGGTGTGGAATCCTGAATAGGAGGGTGATGTCGTTAAGCATTGGGGTGTGGAATCCTGAATCGGAGGGTGATGCCGTTAAGCATTGGGGTGTGGAATCCTGAATAGGAGGGTGATGCCTTTCCTTATTTTCGTGGATTCAAGAAGGTACCGTGGCTTAGAGAACTTCTCATAGGTATGGCTTTACCCAAGTTGCGCAACTTCGCGTACCAGTATCTGAAGCCCACGACCGTTGGGAGTATGTTTCTTTTGACGGTGGTCCCATCAAACAATTGGCTCTATCATGAGACTCTCTGGCTTTTGTTTCATGATGAGCAAAACAACCACTACGGTTTAGGTTGGGGCTAGGTTAGGGCTCAGGCCTTAGGGCTTAGGGTTTAGTTGGGATGGAAGATGATACATACTGACAATTTGGCGGCCCACTCGAGATCATCTAGCCGACCAACGTCGTCGTGTACTGTCGCTAGTGAGGTCAGCATGTCTGCCCGCCTTGCCGCTTTAAGTTGCTGGAAACGAAGATCCCAAGTTTCGGCATTCCACCGCCAACCTTAGTCAAAATGCTCTCTAATAGAAGCCCTCTATAATCTTCCGTTGACCCCCCAACAACTAACCTCAAATACCTACTCTTGAGTTCGATAAGGGCTCTGTTAAAAAGCCACTTTGGATGCTGGTTAAATAGCTTACCAAGACACCAAGAACTGTAAAGCCCCTCCTGCAATTAGACCTTCAGCTTCGAGTGGGGCTACGCCAGGTTTAGGGGTGATGGTGGACGGATTTGGTTCAGTTTGCCGAGTTTTGAGGTCGTGGGGCTAGGGACACAATCATTAACGTAAGTGACGGTGGAATTGTCATACCGATTACTCAAACATATTATATAACTACTCTCATTTGCTTTCTGACAGTTGTCCTTTTGTATACACGCTTCTGAAGAGAAAACAGCACTGTTCCCCCAGAGCCCGAACTCCGGCGCCTAAACCCGGAGCCTCTAACCCTCTACTCATTCCTAAGCGCCCTTTTGAAGAAGCCGTAAGGATCCCCAAATTGAAATTACTAATGCTGGGCTTGCTTACGTTGATCGCGGCATCTCGGTCTATGGCACTATGGTTTACGATTAAGGTCGGGTTTAGTCTAGGGTTTTGGGTTTATGGGTTTTGCATCACCATTCATCGGCCTTGTGAACCCTCCATCTTCTGGTTGAGTACAGCATTGCGTCTCCAGGCCTCAATGCGAAGTTGCTCATTCTCGTTTTTCTTCTTCTCGACTTGGTTCCGCCGTGCATGCTCCACCTGCCTGGAGTAGCCAAGAAAGCCGGTGTCATCAAGCGGCGGGGTTTCAAGCGAAACAGCTGCCTCGAAGGGAAGGCACGCTCGGCGGGATTGAAGCGTCGAACATGGTACCTACTAGGCAAGAAGCCAGTGCAAGCTTCGATAAGCCGAACCATCTGATCCGACTGCTGACTGTTGACTTGCACTGTCACCGCGGCGGAAGTAATCCACTGGGACAAAGAAGATGCTTTTTCGGGTTAGTCATAATATATTTTGAGCCAATGCCCAAAAAGCAAAAAACATGATACCACTGAAATCCTAGGTGTTATCAAGGGAGGGAGGTTATTGGCCAAGGGGTCCGCGATCCACATTAATCATTAACTTGATTGCTGGGTAGCCCCTTTATAATAAATAAGAGTACACTTGTTCCCACGATCCAGATTTAATAAGAGGATTCGACAAGAAAAAGGGCAAAAGGGTACTACTCAGGAACCTTCTTCTTCTGACCTCAACCTAGTGGTCGTCGCGGTCCGCCTCGAACTGGCGCTGCGCGTGTGCTACTGCCGCTCTGCGGTGCCACGCGCGCTGCCTCCGAGGCCAAGCGCCAAGAAAGCCTACTCAGGAACCTAGCTAATTAAGCAAGGTGCATGATGTTCAGCTTCTGCTGGCAGATGCCGCAGTACTGGGCTCCGAAGTAAAAAGCTGCCACATCGTAGCTGGAGTTCGCCAGCATTCCTGCAGAGTCTGGGTTTCCCCGGTTCAGGGTCACAACATCGGGGGCCCGTTATACCTTGCTGCGAGATAGTTCGGTTGTAGAATACTCTACTGAACTTAGACCCCTAGCAAAAATTATAATTTTAGATTATAATTTTAGCTGTTTCTTAGGGATTAAAGGAACCAAAGATTACAAGCTATTTCTAAGTACCCCTAAGAATAGAGCATTTTGCACGGTATCGGCAGACCCGAAACCGGAGCTTGGGTTCCCTTTAAGGTTGCGGGTTCGGGGCGGAGGCCCAGTGTCAGGGGGGGGGGGGGGGGGTTTGGGGTTGGGGGTTGGGAGGGAAAAGTTTGGGGGGGGGGGGTTTGGGGGCTACAGGGGGGATGAAGATCTAAACTCAAAAACCAAACCCCCCTGGCTTTCTTTTTTTTGGACAGGGGGGGAANCCGCTACCGCACACGGCACCCCTACACCCCCGAGCCCCGGCGTCCACCGCGCCCCAGGCTAACCCGCGGGGGTAAAGGTGCCAAAAGACTGTTTCACGGTGAAGGAGTTTCTCGCCTACCGATGAAGAAGGGGGGGGTAGGGTTTAGGGCTTGGGGCTTGGATGGAAAAGTTTGCAGGTGGAGGGTTTGGATGCTACAGTCGGGATGTAGATCTAAACTCTAAATCCAAAACGCCATGGCTATCTTTCTCTTGGACAATGTGGCAATGGAATGCGGCAACAGTGAACTTAATTGTGCAGATTGGGAGTGCATATTCTCGAACAGACTTAAAGCCCTTACATTTGCCCATAGGCCGTGGTCCCTAAGCCGCCCAGGCCCAAAGATACGGGCCTGAATACTAATGTAGGAACCTGATTAAGAAACCCTGGCCCTGTAACCCATTAGGATTCATATAAGGAACCCTAATAAAGACCCAAGGTTTCTTAATCAGGTTCCTACATTAACCAAGACTGTTACTTAGAGCAAGGGGTCTTAATCATTAGAACAGCGTTTAGGGTTCCTTCAAGGGTTCCTCAAGGGGTTGCTGCTAGGGTTACGATAAGGATTACTACAGGGGTTAAGTATACGGGGCCTGAATAGTTAGAACAGGGTTTTGGTGGGCATACTATACTATAAGTGTAATTAGTAATTAGGAACCCTCTCAGGATTGGGAACTATTCAACCTTCCCACATTAGGCGCTGACGTGTTTTTTAGGGAAGTGGCCTCGTTCTCCTGCTGCAGCGGTCGGGCTACCCCATACAGGTTGCACACTAAACAGAAAGGCAACACATCGTACGGGGCTTGTCTGATCAACGTCCGATTAGTACGGCGGTTTAGGGTTCGGGTTGATTCAAGAATCCAAGTTCGGCAGAACAACAGCTAATACAGTCCATTAATGTGAGAACGTACTAGATATCGAGGATACATGCCAGCCTGTATTGCCTCATACAACCGCTCGAAGCCCTTACAGGACCCTAAAACCCTAAACCCTAAGGCCCTAAAGCCCGAAGCCCTAAACCCTGAAAGAAATCCTTGTGAAATCACACACCGCACCGACCTGGGCCCATTTCCTGCACTAAGCCATCCCTGCAGAAGTTCGCGCCCACGAACCTGGGATTTCCGTCTATCCTAAACCCTGAACCCCAAAAAGCCTCAACCCCCAAACCCTGAACCCCTAAACCCCAAACCCTTACACCCCTAAACCCCTAAAACAAGAGAGCGGTCGACTGTGGGGCCTGGGTTTGGTTTTAGTGGGTTTTTTCGGGTTTTAATAGAGCCGAGGAGCTTGTGTTTGTGTGGCTTGTAAAGCATATACCACGAAGCAAGCATCATAAGTGTTTTTTGGAACGGCTTAGTCGAACTGTGCGAAGTCGCTTTCCTTCAAGCGCCACACCGTGTGTAGGTTGAACTGGGTGTTTGTGCAGCAGATCTTACAAGCAGAGAACTCTGTAAATACCGGTGATTTTAAGACTCTCTACAGAGCGTCTTAGGGTGTGCAACATAAGCTCGACAGTTCCCTATGCAGCTCTGAACCTCTGGCCTTTAAGACATTGGACTGTCTAACACGCTGTTGGTAACAATATTTGAGAACACTAACGTAGTGATTCAGCCTAATTAGATGTCGAATTGCATAGGGTTAACGAGATATCCATGCACATAACGGCCCTCCTTTTGCACGCTGAAGCAAAGCCAAGATGTGAGTGGATTAAGCCTATGTATGTATATACAAGGCTACCAGGGACAAACTGTAAGTGATGAAGATCTGACTCTTGTCCTAGACCGGAATCCTACTCGTGTGGATGTTTATGCGATTCTGGCTTCTTCCAATACCAGTGTTCATAAGGTACCTCTCCGAAATAGCCAGTATTTGGATCAACATCGTTTGGACTTATGAAAATGCTGCACTGGATACCGGCTCGGTTCCAAGCCATAACGGATCGTCCTCCTGAGACTAGAGATTAGAGATTTTTGTTTAGTTGAAATACTATTCACAAACATCTTGTGGTTGCACTCGAGGAACCTGCACATATCAGAGGCACGTTGCTGCAGTGCGTTTATCTCTGTATACACAAAAAGAGAAACACCCGGGCCCGCATGCTGTTGCGCTTAAGCAACCCATAATATGTTTACAAACAACCCACAAGTTTATAAACAAGGCCCGGTGTTTGTAGACAGCCCGTGTAAGTGTTCGGAAAAGGACAAGCAGAATTCCCCGCAAATGCCAGTCTGTTCATGAATTTATCCAACCAGGTCTTGGGGTATATCACATTAACTCCAGACTCTCCTCCATTAAAAAAAGTTTTGTAACCAGCACTTAAGACTTGAGGGTTGGTGTCTATTGGGAATGGCTGCGCGGGTCTCGGGCGGATGGTGGATTGGTCGGCGGTTGTACGTGGTGAAAGTGCCGGTGGTGAGGGGAAGGGGGGCGGGAGGGGCGGGCGGCAGGTCTTGGATGTTTGCCGAACCTCTCCNCCCCCCGTACAATGAGCGAAGCGCTTGTTTATAAACAGCGCCTTTTTTTATAAACAGCCCACGTGACAAACACAGTAAAGGGAAACTAAACCAACACAATCACTAGGTTGTGGTTTACCGACATGCTCTGAAGCAGGGTTTAGAATTTAGGCTTATGGGGTTTGAGTGGGATTTCGGGCAGAAGGCTTTAGGGAGCGAGCGCCGAAGTGCCCCCAAACCCAACTGCAGCCCTTAGCACCGCCCCACGACGGTTTAGGGTTTAGGGTTTAGGGCTTAGGTTTTATAGTTTAGGGCTTAGGTTTTAGAGACTAGGGTTTAAGGTGCAGTACAGTTTGCAACTGTAAGCCCCAAAAGGAGAGCCAAAACGGAGACAAGAGAAGATACACTAAACGCTGCTTGGGCTTAAGGCCGAACTCAATCTTCTGCAGGATCCCTTTGAAGTCGGTACTACAACTTAGATGAAGACCATGCAAAACAAGAAGATTATGCTGGCAGGTCTAGGGAAGCTCTGCTGAGAGCCTTACCCTCGAGCCCAAAGCTCCTTCAGTTCAGGAAATCCCTTATGAGCACAGCAAACTTTATAAATTTGGAAACCGGATTAAGGCCAAATAGTGCTGGGATTCCCTATACATTACTCTTATGGATCGAGGCTGTAGGGTAAGGGACGTTCCGGGTTTTGGGATGTTCTACTGATTGCAGGTAGGGGTTTCCTTAACCAAACAACTTAATTGGATGTTTTTGGAACTTTGTAATAAAGAAGTATTAGGAACCCTAAAATTCTTCGGGCCCTGGTGATTGTAGAAGCCTCAACACTTCGCTTCGGTTGCCAAGAGTTTCTATGTTTTAGAAGCTTCTGAAATATTTTCTGCAGCGACGAGGGATTTCAGCTCGGCTTTGCCGGCTTCATCTTGGCTGTGTCCCAAGTGGTTAGGCTCCTTATTATAATACCCCAAATAAGGTACCCCTGATTTTCAGAAACTCCCATATGAATTTAGGCCAAGGGTGCAAAGCTGTTTTGCACAAGCTGGCCACGAGCCCAAAGCCGAAAGGGTGGGGTTGCGGGTTTAGGGTTTAGGGAGAACTGTGACATAGGGGGCCTTTCGGATAACAACAGGGTTTTGGGGTTTAGGGTTTAGGGTTTAGGACTATGATACAAAGAATTGTGACATCAGGGCCCTGAGGATAAGAACAGGGCCCTGAGGATAAGAACAGGGTTCTGTGGGTATATCAGTATAGTACACGGTAAGGAACCCAACGAGTAGTACTACTAACGAATCAGGTTTCTATCTAAGGCTCCCACGTATGATTTCTTTCTGAGAGTGGCCCTCACTGAACCCTAAACTCTTAAAGCCCAAAACCCAAAACCCCTTGACCCCTAAACCCTGAACTGTCAACCCTTAGCCAAACCCCCCCCCCCCCCCCCCCCCCNCCCCCCCCCCCCCCGCTCTCCGCGAGATGCTTCCAGGAAGCGAAGACTCTGTCAGCGCCGCACTTGGACAGCTGGCAGAGGAAGAAGCCTAAAACCCGCCGGGAGGGACTGGTGAGTACGTAGAGGTTCATGGGTAAGTGGGGTTATAGGTCCCCTAAAAATAGGGTTTTGTCCCTTTAAAAAGGGACAAAACCCTACTCATAATTATAACCCTACTTATAACTACCCATGAACCTCCAAGTACGGTTATGGGTTTGGGTCTCCCTAAACCCGCAAAAGTAAGCAAAATCATGGCGCAAAGCCTATAAAAGGGCGATGATGGTTCGCACGGGTCTTTGGGTGTGGGGCTTGCTTTTTGCGGCCAGCAGGCATGGCCACCGCATACACCAAAGCATTACAACACACACACACTATACCAACAAAGGTATCATACAATGCCTTTGAGCATCTTTCTGCTTCCACGTCCCAAGCCGTCTCAAGCTCTCAACCCTCAACCCTAAAGCACAGAACTTTTGGAACTTATTAACGCACCCAAACCACCAATCTAAAGCCTGGAACCTTACAGCCTACCGGATCTCAAGTCAAAAAAATATGGTTAAGGATCCGGTAGGCTGTAAGGTTCCAGGATAAAACCAAAGAATCCTGAACCCCTCAACCCTAAACCCTAAACCCCTCAACCCTCGAGCCCCTGGTCCTAAACACCGGCATCGACAAACTTGGAAGCCCTCGAGTACAAGCGAGAAAGTTGGAACATCACTATCCATGAAACTTTTGAACCCTATAAACGTTAATCCTTAAACCAGCCTCTGACTTTTCCGATACTCTAGACTACCGTAAAAATTAAACCACTCTGAACCCACTGCCAGCTCGATAGGCTGAGCCCTGAAACACGTTCTACCATAATAATGTAGACCCCTGAATAGCAAGCCCTTCTCCTGTAGACCCCTGAATAGCAAGCCCTTCTCCCTTGCGACGAATAAGGATTAAAATCGTGATCATCCTCTTAAGGAAATAGGGAAACCCTAAACCCTCAAAGGAACCTTTCAAGGAACCCTTTGAGGAACATCGAACCTTACCAGATGCCTTCAAGGGATCCTTCTCTGGGTTTTTAAGTAACCAGGGAGAAAAAAGTATAGACTTTTATTTCATAATGGTTCCCTTTAAGGAAAAAAGTATTAAAGTATGGTACTCCAAAGCCCAGTTCTAGTATACCCTAGAACCTTTAACTTGAAACGAGCCCTGAAACCGACGACCCTCAACCGTTTAGGGTTTGCTTTTCGCATTGTGTCTAAGCGTTAGGGACCCAAGAAAATGTCAAAAGACTCGCAAAAGAACCGGTTCCAGCAACTACCAGTACCGTAAACTACCAAACTCTACTTTTCGTAGGAAACCCTAAACCCTTAACCCCTCAACCCTAAACGCTACTTTTTGTAGGAAGCCCTAGCCCTCAAACCTTTAGATTTTGGTCGGTTGAAGAGTACCAAGAGAGTCCAATACCCCTTAATTAAGGAATATACCTTAAATCACTAGGGGCTTCATATTATGATTTAAGCCATCTTCCTTAATTAAGGGGTATTAAAATCCCCTAAACCCAAAACATCCCTTAAAGGATCTATATTCCTTAATTAAGGGGTCTTGGGCTCTCTGGGTGTGTCTTGGGGGTCCGGGGGGCTTCGTGGAAAAGGCCCAGGAGGCCCGCGACCCGGAGAAAGGAGGCCATGGCTTCAGGGTTTAGGGTTTCAGGGTTTAGGGTTTCAGGGTTTCAGGGTTTAGGGTTTCAGGGTTCAGGGTTTAGGGTTGAGGGTTTCAGGGTTTCAGGGTTCAGGGTTTAGGGTTTGGGGGTCTCCATAGGTTTGGGTGTAATTTAGGGTTTGAGTGGTTTGGGCGGGTTGGGGATTTAGGGTTTTGGGGGTTAGAGGCTCAGTTGTCGGGTTCGTGGGCTGGTTTTCTTCATAAGGCTCAATGTCAAGCAGAGCTGTTGAGCTTCTTTCTCGGCTTTTGAAGATGGACTTTCTAGCTCCGTTGGTCTATCCACATGGCGTTTTGGACCGGTTTTCAAAACGTACGCACCAAAAGCAGGATTGGGTCGATTAGGTTTGCTTTTGGGCTTAGGCTTGAGATCTAAAGGGTTTTAGAGTTCCAGAGTGTGCTCGAGGGTGTTGCAATGTAGACACGAAGCGTTGTAGTACTATCGGCTGACAGGTCGGTCTATGGGGAATCGTCTTGCGTCTCGCGGTGTCGGACCGTCGTGCGAGCACTTGCTTCGGGGATGCCGTGTTCATCCTCTCCTGAGTGTTTCACTAACGGTTTTCTTGGGAGTTTCCGAAAATAGGGGACCCTAAAATAGTACCCTAAATAGTAGGATCCTTATTACAAGGACCCCAAAATAAGGTACCCCTAATTTTCGGAAACTCCCACTTTCCAAAGAAAACACATAATCTGAGCTCCACTTCTTCTGGTAGTTCGCCTCAAGGGTTTGCTGCGATAATGGTCCAAGACCCGAGCCCTGTAGAACCCACCCACACAGTCGGTTTAGGGTTTAGGGTTTAGGGAGTAGACGCTGTAGCCTCCGACCCGCGACATCAACTGAGGCCGCTGAAGCACAGCAATACATCGATCCAACTACTGAACCGCCAGACACGGAAAGCCGTAACCTGAGAAACATTCAACCGAGTGAGCGCATAAGAACGGGGAGACAGTTGCGCTTCGCGGTACAGGGATTGAGGATTAGCTGAGGCTTGGATTTAGGGGTAAAGAGTTTTGGCTTTCGGGGTTTACGGCATATGGCATTGGGTTTAGCCGCTCAGGTGTACCAGACTTCTGTAGGGCTCGGATAGTGTTTTAAGGTGGTTTCTGTTGGAGACTGGGTGCCGGCTTCAGGGACGACACTTTGTTCTCCTACACCATGGCTCCGTTTAGGTGCATGCAACTAAGATATACTTAACTAGGGAGTTTCAGCAAAGAAGGGCCGCAAATATACAACCCTACATAGTACAATACCCATAACACAAAATCCCCAGCAAAGAGGCCCGAATTTTCTCAAACCCTTACCAGCAGCCTCCTCATACAACCCTAAACCCCAAAATCCTGAACCCTCCAAAACCCGAAACACTAAACCCTGAACCCAAACCTACCCTAAAAATAGCGTGTAGGGTTTCCTTAAGGCGTACTATTATAAGGGTACTATAAGGACCCTAAATGGGTAGATAGCCTCCAGAGACCCGATGTTGAAGGTCTCGCCATCGGCGAAGAGCTTGTCAAACTGGGATCCTCGGTCGGCTTGAAAGCCAGGGTTTGGGGTTTACTGGGCTTGGAAGTAACCAGGGAGAAAAGAGTATAGACTTAAATTTCATAGCGGCTCCCTTTAAGTAACAAATCCCGAAAAAAGTAATAAAGCCTGGTACTCCAAAGCCCAGCTTAGGGTTGTAATACCTAAGGCTGATGGAAGCAAAACTCCTTGCCGGAAACCCACAACCTGCGAAAAGAGAGCCCTCAGCCATAAAACCTCTAAACTCTCAGACTGTTTCGGGGCCGATGAAGCCCCATGAATTCAGAGAACGTGGGTGGGGTTTAGGGCTCAAGGGTGTAGGGGCAGGGGTTAAGGTTTAAGGGTTTAGGGTTGCGTCAGAGTTGCCCTGTGGAGATTCAGAACATGCAGGGTTTCAATACAGTACATAAACAGTGTATTCCTTGTGCCAATATGCCTCAATGACGTTTCGTTCTTACAGTGCGTTGGGTGCGAATGAGGTTCCATCAACGGTACACAAGCCCTCAAGATTCCACGAAAAATCCCAAGAACAAAAAACACAAACATCAATGGCTTCCCTTATGGTTCCTGTATAGCTGCACAGCAGTTACTATCAAGGTCCCTATAGTCGGACAGAGGGGGCTTCAGGCCGACGGTGATGTGGGAGCCGGGAGAACTTCAATCGCTAGAACAGGGTCCTGGACATATTGTAAGTATATAGGGAATTTAAGACGAGCTTGGACCCCCCAACTACCCTCTAATATACCCTAAATACCCAGAGAGCCCAATACCCCTTAATTAAGGAATATAGCTTAAATCATAATATGAAGCCCCTAATGATTTAAGGCATATTCCTCAATTAAGGAGTATTGGGCTCTCCGGGTACCCACTATTAAGGACCATAGTTGCTCCATTACATGGCCATTGGGGGGTCCCGGAGGATAGTCTCGTAAAATTATAATCGGGGACGGTCGGGGGATACCAGCATGATCAGGAATTCTGTCCGCCGCTTCATCAGGTTGAGCGCTAAATGCACAAACTTGATCCCAGAAGCGCACTAAGATCTAGAAAGTAGAACCACCCTAAAGGGTACTACGGTTGATGGGCAAAATCCTGCATGACCCTAAGGACCCAAAACTATGGGAATTATGGTATATTCCTTATTATGGGTCATGCAGGATTTTGTCCATCAGCCGTAGATAAGATAGGAACCTTGAGACATCAATAAGGTCCTTCACCAAGTCTAAAACAAGGGTAATGTATAGGAAACCATGAGGGTGCTAGCGAAAAATGTGCCAAATTGGTTATGTATGTCTGGGACTTTTGGGCCTTCATGTTCTTTTTGTGTCGGGGTCCTGCCGGAAGCTTCCCTTCCTCTACCTCCTTTAGACTCTGTACCATAAACTCCCGAATGCCTAAACTCTAAGCTTCATCCGCCAACTCAACACCCAAGACCTGCTCCCTGAACCCGTTTCCCTTACCCCGAAAGCCCAAATTCTTCCCTCGACTGAGCATGGCACCATCCTGCTTGAAGCGGTGACCTAAATTGAAGATGCCGGCGAAGACGTGCTGAACCTGCCAAAACCCCGCAGGCTCCAGAGCCGCTTTAACTAAGCCAGCCGGTAAGGCATTGGTTACCTTATCCCCGAAAAACCTACCTTTTTAAGGACTCATGTAAGGAACTCATAATCAGGAACCCTAAAAGGGTGGGTTTTCAGGGTTAAGGTATTGATTACTCAGTAGAATAAGGTTTTGGGGTCATATACTAGTGTTACTACGTATGTATGGGCTACGAGAGGATTCCTGATCATATTTCGGGGACTCAAACCCCACTAAATCGCTCCTTAGGAAACCCTCTTCAACCCGTATAGAAGCCTTTGACGAACCATTGACACATAAGCAATTAACATAAGTACACGGAGGCCACACCTTCAACCGGTAGGGTTCCCAGTTTGGGCCTCAAGGACTCCGTTTGGGCCATTTATTTTGGGTTCAGGGCTTAGGGCCCTTGGGGTTGCCGGGTATTAGGGTTTCAGATTCCGGCTTTAGTTTACTACTACCCTCTTCTAATGTTACCTAGAGTCTCCATTGTAGTTCCTTTTTTGGGTTAACCCAAATCTCTATTATAGGATCCTAACCATAAAACTGCTTAACCAAAAAAGGAACTGCAATGGAGACTCTAGGTAATTAGCAACAACAGGTAGGGTGTAGAGTGTCACCTGACAGCCTGGATGCGGCTTAGGGCGCGTATTGACGCTTTGGGTATTTCCGGATCCGAAAACAACAATCCTTAGACCGAAACCGGGAAAACTTGAATCCGTAGAGACTATTCGGGATCCGATTAGGCTAGATTGCATCCTGCAACGTATCCTAACCCACAAGGGCTCGGAGCATCTTATTGGGGTCGTAAGGCCCCATTTGGGTAATTGGAGCTTCTATGTTTGGGATGCATGTTATAGAAACAGGGATTTAGTTGTGCGCCGTGGATCCTACAGAAACCGACACTTGAAACACAAAGTCCACCCAGCCACCAAGAACAGCGGCGAGGCGAGACATCTCTGGAAACTGTTGCTTTTCATTAAGCAAGGGTTTCGATCATGTATCCTTACTGCATATCTTGCTGTCTCAACTCTGAACCCTAACCACAAAGACCCAAAAGGGAGCCATAGTAGGAGCCCGATTGTTAAGGATGACGTCTGCAAGGGAGTCATAGTGCTAAGAAGCCCCTATGTATCTACATCTTGTTTGGCCTCTCTGATGTGTTCGCCGATGGCGATCTTGCCGCCAAGCTTCCCCTGCACCAGCCAAGAAAGCTTGATGTGTACTGAAACCCTAAACCCTATACCCTAAACCCTAAACCCTATAGCCTAAACCCTAAACCCTATACCCTAAACCCTAAACCCTATACCCTAAACCCTAAACCCTAAACCCTAAAACCCGAAAACCCTAAACCCTTACTGGGAGTCGTGGGCCTCTGCCGACCATCATTGTAGGGCCGTGCCCTATCATGAAAGTATAGTGAGCCCCAGAAAGTTGGAACATGGCTTTAGGAGGATTAGTGCTAGGATCCCTTATACTTTACCTTAAGGGCATGAGGATAATGATGTTCCAACTTTCTGGCTTCTACTGTAGGAAACTGTAGGTAGAGGTCGGAAGTTACTTAGGGTTTGGGTTTAGACAGCACGTCCCTGAATGTATACCTGAATCATTAGACGGGGTTTTGGGGGTTGTGTACCAGCGTAATCTATCCTTATTGTAGATACATACAGCACAGCACACCAAGGACCAGGATGACTAAGTATTCCTGAACTCCTGAACCCTAAAACCCCCCATGTGAAGGTTGAAGCAGCGAACAAGTTGCGGTCTTGGACCTGAAAAACCATGCCCCAGGAACGTGTAAACACTATTAGAACTCTTAGTTGAGGGTACAGGGCTTACCCAGAAACTCCGAAACCCCGTAAATAAGCATTGTACCTCAAAAGGTAGAGAGATCCTGAGTGCGATTTACAATAAAACGTCATACTTTCATAGTTTCGTTCAGCTTCTGGGTAGAATGACAGGATACTTATCCTTCGGCTACTAAAAGTATGGGTTTAGAAGATAACAGCTAGACCCCGCCAATCCGACCAAGCACCGTAAACCCTAAACCAAAAGCCCTAAACACTTTAAGTTTACTAAGCACCCCCGAACTGCCCGAAGCCCTGAACGCTGAAATCCCCAAACCCCCTAAGGACCGTAAATCACCCGAACTCACCAAACAATGTACTATGTTACATTTAAGATATTAGACTATGTTATTAGGTGTGGTTGAGGGGTTTGATGCAGCGGGTGTCCAGAAAGAAGCTCAATGATATCGTTTTTTCCGGCAGGGTCTTGTCTTGCATCATGTCTACATGTCTCAAAGGATTTCGGGTTTGGGGTGTTCAGGACCGAGGCCTGCAAATACGGTGCCGCCGACAAATGATCTGCATGGGCATGTGTCTCCAGGATCCATTCGACCTGCCACAAGGTAGATGATGAAGAGCGTGCATAGAAGCAATGGCGTTTTGCTACTGAACCTAGGCCCGTACATCACGAATGAATAAGCGTACACCGAAGTAGATAAACAAACAGGTAGGCTAAGACAGCGAAAACCATATGCGTATCTAAGTTAAACACCAGGAGCATTAAACAAGCACATCGGAAGGGAAGGCTCAAACTACATGTAGGAGTTTCGTCAAATAGGGGACCCCAATGTAGTACCCCAAATAGTAGGATTAACATGCGTATAAGTATTCGGCTCAACGAATGCAGGGATAGACCGCTTGTGGGAGAATAGTAGGATCCTTATTGTAAAGGACCCCAGAATAAGATACACCAAATTTTCGGAAACTCCCATGTAGCAGAGAGGCCAACAGGTTGATGCTGCGTCTTTTCCGAACGCTTTCCCTAGAATTACGTGGGAACAGTACACGTACCCAGAGCAACACCCCTTAATCAAGGAATATACCTTAAACCATTAGGGGCTTCAAATTATGATTTAAGCTATATCCCTTAATTAAGGGGTATTGGGCTCTCTGGGTAGGAGAGGTTGACAAGCACCCTAGGCTTAAACCTGAACCGACCACCATGATCCGTACTCCATACACTCCTAATGCCTGCCTTTGGGGTTCAAGCATCATATACTCTCCCAAACTGTAACCTACAGTACTGCAAGCCCACCATAGCTTACATTGCCAGAAGCTTTACAGCCCTCCATGAGCACACAGACGCTCTCAGCACGATGAGCTGGCGTAGTAGCCTCCGAATTTGCCATCGTTTGAGACATGCCCTCGCGAAAGCGCGGAATTTGCTTGCTGTCCGACAGAACCTCCGCATTGGCGTGGCACATGCACTTGCGATTCATCTCGCCGTAGGCGTGGGCGCCTACTTGGACGAAGCAGCCAGACGCTCTATGACAACGTCCCGACCAGGGCGAGAATCATCAGGATGGATGTGTTATGGATAAGACCCACCGTGGCGCGTGGACACGCGTAACTCTCCTTGGTCCCGCAAACAAAATTATATTATGGCTGCAAGAGGGTCTCCGTAGAATTCCCGGCTCCATCATTGAAGGTCTTTAGGAGAAGGCGGTTTAGGGTTTAGGGATAGGGCTGAGGGTCTTGGGTAGCGCTGTGGCTTGGATGAGACTACAGCACCTACACCCTGCACCCATGAACCCCAAACATTCAGTTCAGACATCCGGCCGCAAAGCGCTAAACACTCAACCCAGAACCGCAAACTCTAAGCCCTGGTCCTTCAGCTCAAAAATCCATGTAGCAGAAGTTCAGGTACGCAGTTGGTTTTGGGGTTGACCCTCCGCTCGATCCCCAGCGCTTCTTCTTTATAGATTTATAGGTGTTTTGGTGCTTGAAAGCGCAAGAAGTCCTCGCACGAGGGCTGTTTGGATGCCTAGAATAGGGAAGCAACGACAACCATCCGACAGAAAATGCATGTTGGGGTTTATAAGGGTTTGGTATTAGCTACACAGTCCCCTGCGCCTACAAATCTTCTCCTACTCCAAGCCCGCACATCACACAAACAAACGTCCGTGACGAGTAAACGGCCTGAGAAACCCGAAATCCATCGAAACCCACCAAGAAAAATACTAAGCCTGCTAAGCCCTACAGTATAAGCCAAAACCTCGAAGCCTGTAGATCTAAGATGGGAGGGAGAGTTCTGCTTTCAGGCCTCGAGGTTGTTGCTCTTGATGTAGTCCTGGCTCTTGATGCAGCGTCATTGGGCTTCTAGGTGGGGCTTTTAAAGCTTCTGAAAAATATTAGTTAATAAGATCCTCTTAAGCCCAATAAAGGAAAATATTAGTAAATACGATCCTCTTAAGCCCAATAAAGGAAGATATTAGAAAATAAGATCCTCTTAAGCCCAATAAAGGAAGATATTAGTAAATAAGATCCTCTTAAGCCCAATAAGGGAAAATATTAGTAAATAAAAATCTCTTA
This sequence comes from Symbiodinium sp. clade A Y106, assembly GCA_003297005.1. Taxonomy (NCBI): domain Eukaryota; class Dinophyceae; order Suessiales; family Symbiodiniaceae; genus Symbiodinium; species Symbiodinium sp. clade A. The sequence continues at coordinate 39,483 of BGNK01002540.1, read as the reverse complement.
AGCCCAATAAGGGAAAAATATACAAAAAAGCCCCAAAGCCCTACCTGGGCTTCGGCTCGCGGGTCGAAGGTTTCAGACGTCAGTCAGTCAGTTCTGAGCCCTGGAGCTCCCAAACCCCAACGGTTTAGGGTTTAGGGTTTAGGCTTGGCTGCCAGAGGGCCCAAACACGAATTTAGAGTTTCTGTCGGGGTTTCATAAGAGGTTGATAATCTTGGCTGACTTCTGAACCCCTCCAAAAGGTTAAACTTTTAGCCTCCTTATTTTGGTTCATATAGAAACCTAAAAGGTTGCAGTCCTAAGATCCAGCGAGAAGAATGCCAAGCCCCGACCCTGAACCCCTAAACCCCTAAACCCTACCTAGACCCCCCAACTACCCTCTAATATGCCCCAAATACCCACTATTAAGGGCCATAAGGCCTCCATTAAAGGGCCCTTGGGGGGTCCTGGTACACCTCTAAAGCATTCAACCATCAAGCGAGGGCGATGGAGGCTATTTATAGACATTCTGACCCCAGAATAGGTACTAATAATTATTTGGGAGTTTCCGAATATAGGGGGTCCCTCATATAGTACCCTAAGTAGTAGGATCCTTATTATAACCAAAATAAGGTACCCCTAATTTTCGGAAACTCCCATTTGAACACGTGGAGACCTGGGGATTTAGACTCCAAGAGCAGCTTGTCGTTGCCCAGTTCGCGGAGTTGCGAGCATCATGAGCACTGAATAATTGAAGTATGGTTTCGGGCCTTTGGTTTAAGATAGTAGTTATGTAGGTTCCTATTTTGGAGAGTATATGATAGTTTGGGGTAAGTTTCGGGGCATGGTGTAGTATAGCTATAACCAGGAACCCCGAGGAACAGTTTTGTTGGTACTTATCTAGGCCTCTATACTGCGTGGGTGTGCAACTCATGCCAAGCGACTTGCTGAAGGGCCCGTGCTAGAACGCCCTGTCACCCAAATGTCCAGGCCATGAGTCATGAGCTCAATCAGGGTTAGGGTTTAGCCCCAAACCAACAACCTGAAACCTAACAACTAACCGCCAAAAAGCCCACACACAAACATAAGGATCTCACGAGGAGAGGTTTCTAGTATCCTCCTTATAGGAGGCATATAAACCTTGGATCCCTGCGTTTAGGTGCTTTGGAGGGGAAGGCTACATATAGCCTCGATCTTGAGGTAGGATTAATAATTAGTTGATTTGTAATGGTGTATCCCATGGCGTCCTGATGTGACTATCGACTATAACCACCCCCAAGGCCTATCTTAATAATTAAGGCTCCTATAAGTGTGCGGCCGAGCCGCTGCGACGAGATCTGCGTGGGTCGAGTCGGTGCTTCCGGAATAGTAATTGAACCCGAGGACCTCGAAGTGAGATGAGGTCGTACCAAAAGGTCCGTGTACCCAAATAGGGTCCCTCAAATTGTCAAAGGGTTCCTATAAGGGTTCTATAAGGCTACCATAAGGGTTTAGGGCCGTTTAGGGTTTAGGATTTAAGGGTCCATGTACCCAAATAGTATATACTTCGGCCTTAAAGTACTCCCTATATAGGTACCGTGGGCCTGCCTGGACCCTTTGGGCGTAGGTAAAGGGTTCAGCATTTGGGCGTTTCACATTTCGGGTGTGAGCTCTCCTGGACTAGGGCTTCAAAGTTTGGCCCAGTTTGCTCTGAGCGCTCTCAAGAATTCCAGCAAATAGTAGCTGTGGGCCCAAGTGATAACCCATTTCTTGTCTTGCAGGAGGGCTTCACAAAATTATGCTTGGATACTTGGGTCCTCTGCGTGCCTAAACCCTAAACCTGGGTGAGGTTGCAAGGGCCTCTTGCGTAGCAGGTCCTAGCCGAAGGACGGAATAATCAAGGAAAGTTTGCCGGCCCTACACACATACAGGATCATTTGATGATATACTTATGTTATCTTATGTTTATAAACTATATAGTGAAACACATGAGACATCAAGCACAGTCCTGGCTTTAGCGAACATCTCGCGAATCTCCTGCTTCCCAGCGGTGTCATTCCACTTGAAAGGCAACGCTTCAGGGACCTTGGTCTGGCCGTTCGATCTTCGGGTGAAGAGGCGGTTGAGCCAGCTCTCGGCAGCTGCACGGCTCACCTGCTGCTGTTCGTGCCCCTGCAGTGCCTGCCTTCGCTCGGCAGCCACAGCTCTGTCTTCTTCTCATCGGCAACATCAGGCTTCTTCCCATCCGCAACGTCAGGCCAATTGGGCTTGAGTATAGCTGCTTTTGGATGTAAGTTTAGGGTTTAGGGTTTTGAGGGCTTAGGACATTTCGGGTTTCAGAGTATAGCTGCTTTTGGATTTAGGTTTTAGGGTTTAGGCTTTTGAGAACTTAGGAATTTCGGGTCTCAGAGCAGGAGATCTGCCTGGCCTACAACCCAGATCAAAAATGATAGGCTTTTTTCAGGCTGCAGGCTCCGAGGTTGCGGAGTTGGTGAAGGCGTTCAGATTCTGGGTTTCTGAGTAATCCCCTTCTAATAAGGGTGCCCTTGTTCCTACTATTCGATTTTAAGAACGGGACCCTAAAATAAAAAGGGCAAAAGGGTACTACTCAGGAAGCTAGGATTACATTTTGCGAGAGCTTTCTGTGATTTTAACTTGGTTCGACTGACTCACCACCTGCACTCGCAAACACACAGCCGAAATATTCGGTTGGACTTGGACTACATCTATCCAGACCCCCGGAAGGATCTAAAAAGTAGATCCCCTAATTTGGGACCCTAGCTACTAAAGGGTACTCTATAGGAACCCCCTTGAGGGATCTACTTTTTGGATCCTCCCGGGGGTCTGGGTAGGGAGAGCGCTTAGGGTGTAGGGGATCCTGTCAAGGCTTTGTAAAATGATAAAAAGAACCACTGAAACGGAATTAAGGACAACAAACGTGTCCCGGCCTGCCCAGACATACATTCAGCCCTTGCTGGAAACCAACACTACAGCAAGCTTGAGGTGTTCAGGGGTAGTATATTTCAGTATGACTCGTTTTACAAGCGAGGGAGCCTTCAGGTGATATCATGACCAATTGTTCAGGGTTTAGGGCTTAGGGTTAAGGGTTTAGGGCCCTTTGTATTCCATCTCCAGCCAACAAGGGAAAACCCAGCCTTTAAGCATCTTGCTGATTCCCATTCGCACAGACAGCCACAGAACCAGCAACAACTTCAAGCCTCAAAGGTGCAGCTACTCTCTGATCAAGTCCACGCAACCGAGTCGATAATGGCGGCTTTCTGGCTATTCGGATCTCGCACCTCTGGCAGTGCCGTTGGTGTCAGACAGTTTCAGGTAAGGGGTTAGTCGTAACAAGTTTACGCTTGTCGTGAACAGAAACGAGCTTCGTGACTGTTCGTAGAATGCAAGATAGCAGCTGCATGCACTTTCCGAAACGAGCCTAGTGAATGCTCGCAGAGTGGAAGGTAGCAGCTACATGCACTTTCCATCATACGAGGGAGCCGATCTATGAATCGAGGAAGAGGTTGTGAGCCCTTCTTAAAACCTTTCAAAATCGACAAGGATCCTAAACCCTGACCACTTAACGCAACTTACAGGGTTGGGGCTCTCTCGGTCCTCTAAGCCCAGGCACTACAGAGCAAACGGTGTGGGTGTCGTTCTCGTAGAACACCTTCACCTCTGGCTTCGCTCTGGCCTGCCGGCAGGGCTAAGTTCGTAGGGTTTAGGGTTTGGGGGGTTTAGGGTTTAGGGGCTCTGGGTTTAGGGCTTAGGGGTTTAGGGGTTGAGGCTTTAGGGGTTTAGGGTGTCGGGTACCATTAAGGGTTCTTGTGATGCAAGTCGTACCTTCTGCCGTATACTATAAAATAAGGAATCCCCAAAACCCCATTCTAAATATTAAGGCCACTGCCCTACATTAACCTAACCGATCTCCTCAAGTCAAGGCCGAAGCCTGGAAAGCCGAAATCCAAGACGCACCTCCAAGCCAAAAGCCTGATCCCCGTGTTTTGCTTAGAGTAAACCTCAAGTTACCCAAGAGCAGCTTTAATTGAGAAGGGCATTCGGGTGTTTAGGGTTCAAACCTCGCCTTCTGGGCCAGCAGGTGGTCGGAGCTCGCAAGCTCTTCTACCTCGGAGAGCAGCGAGCGGATTCGCTTCGAGCACCGCCCGTACGCCACAACCTCCTTCTGGTCGCGACTTTGGACCATGTGCAGCCACCTGTTAAAACGGGAGTATAACTCCGACGGCACCGTTTCCTCATGCAGGAGCTGGGATACCCCGGCGGTGGCCTCCGCGTACCATGCGTGCCAGTTCAGGCCCATGGCTCAGTTGTGAAGATGCTGACGTGAGCTTGGGGTTGTGGCCGGGGAGCAATCCCTAAGGATCCATGTACCCAAATAGTATATACTTTGACCTTAAAGTACTCCCTATAAAGGTACATTGGTTGGGTACATGGACGCTCAGGGAATGTAAATTTGGGGTTTACCATTCAGGCCATGGTTCATTGGGCCTCGGGATGTCAGGGTTTGCTCGCCGGTGTTGCAACCACCGCCACGTCTGGCATCTCCGACAACCGACAGTTGTGGTATGCATGGACGGATATGATGGAGCCCTCGTGTTCCGCAATCGTCGGCGTGATGCATCGCCCCGGAGGGGGGTGCGACTTGCGTGCCCGGCGATGCTTGTGTTTTCTTTTGTTTGAAGGGGGTGGTTATTATGGTTAGGATCCTCAAAATATCAAACCGGTGAATCCGAGAACAGAAACAGAACTACAATGGAGACGGTCGTGTTTAGGGCCGGAGGGCCTTGAACACTCGTCCAATGCCATGTTTGAGCTCCGTGTATGTCTGCGCGATACCCTAAATCCTAATACCCGAATCCAGGTACTGCGCTGCAGTATATGGGTGAAAACCCGAAACCCTGCATGCTGAGCTGCAGCTGAGGATAAATAGAAATAACAATCAATGTGTGTATATGTATAGAGATATGTATATGTACATGTATCTATATTTAGACAGCATATTCGTGATAATTTAGGTTTTTGCATGTGTATATAAATAAATAAATAAATAAATATATATATATATATATCCATATACATACATATATATATATATATCCACATGTATACAGATACATATACATATACCAGCACATATACATGTGCATATACACATACACATACAAGTACATATGCATTTACATAAACATATACACATGCATACACATATGCAGATACACATCTATATCTATCTATATACATATACATATATATATATATATAGACACACACACGTTATGTCAACGGTCATGTGCCATGCTTTTTTTAGGATCACTAACTACTGAAGTTGCAAAACCCGAAATCCCGAAACAAAAACCGACGAGAAGCCGCAAACCCAATGCCCTAAACTAAAACCACACCTAGATCCGAAGTGTCCGTACCACTTGGGAGTTTCCGAAAATAGGGGACCCTAGTATAGTACCTTAAATAGTAGGATCCTTACTTTAAGGACCCCAAAATAAGGTACCCCTAAAAAACGGAAACTCCCACTTCTGGGTCAGGTCAAGCACTTGAGAACTAGATTCAGCACATCTGCTTGTCACCCACGGCCCGGTTTAGGGTTGAGCTAAGGGTTTCAGGAAGTTAGATGTGCTTTTTTTCGGCCTAGATAGGAAAGACGGGGGAACTCGGGGAACCTTTCTCTGCAGTGTGGTTTATTCTGGCGAGGGACTTCCAGATTTCATGCTCAAGCTGCTCTGCTCCCTAAACCTCGAACCCTGAACTCTAAACCCTAAACCTTAAACCTTAAACCCAACAGTGGTGTTCAGGGTTGATTGTTAATTTTGTCCTTTGGAGGTTTGGATCCTCGACTTGGTGCTGAAGTGGGTGCGATCTTGGTCGGAGTACTTCCTAANAACCCAACAGTGGTGTTCAGGGTTGATTGTTAATTTTGTCCTTTGGAGGTTTGGATCCTCGACTTGGTGCTGAAGTGGGTGCGATCTTGGTCGGAGTACTTCCTAACTTCCTAATAGCACCTGCTTATAGTCCTGATAAATCTGCAGTACAACCTGCCCCAAACCCGAGGTCCCAATACTATGCACGGTATCTCTAAGAAGCAGTAGTATCCCACAAGCTAACACACATGGGTTCTGAATTGAGAGGTTGAAGGACGGTCTAGGGTACGTTACATGACAGCCTATAAATCAACGTCTTGTCTTGAAGCTCCGATTTTTTCGGTTTTAGGGTCAGCGGAACCGGGCTCAGGCAAGCCCATCAGAAACAACCCTGAGCCTGTGCAGAAAAGGTCCGGAACGTGGCAGGCATCATCGGTGCCTGTGATGCGACACCCTAAATCATGAAAACAAGAAACCCTGAAGCCTCAGAGTGAACAACCCTAAGAATGACATGGGCCAAAATCAACGCAGCTCCATCACAAGGCCCCCGGAAAGCAAAGCCATACCCAAACCCCAAAACCACATTTTTAAGGACATATACAAACTGATCATACTCTGGAACCTTTAAATCCCCAAAACAAGTCTTCGAAACTGCAAAAGCTGCAAAACCAACCTTGCGGGGTGGAAGGGAGGGAGTGCGAAATGCCTCGTCACACCCTTAGGTTGGCTTGGGAACATGAATTCGCTATCGCCCTAGGCCCTGAACCAGCAAAAACCTAAAGCTTTCAAACTTAAAACCTAAACCCCCAAACCCTAAACCTTAAACCAAACCTACAACCTTCCAGGGTTGCCACAGCCTGCCAAGCTCTTGGCCAGGATTGCGGTGGGGCCATGCGAGCTCTGACGCTCAAGCATGCCTTTCGGTCTTGCCACTCTACTTGAAGGTTCATTGGTAGTTATAAGTGGGGTTGCGAGTAGGGTAAAAATACTAATATTGGGTAACTATACTTATAACCCATATTAAGGGGCTTAATTATAACCCCACATATCAACTATATACCTATAACCCATAATAAGGGGCTCATAACTTCACTTATAATTACCCATGAACCTCCAAATAGGGCTCGAGGGTTTAGGGTAGGCTTTGCCTCGAGCACGAGTCCCCCAACTAGACTGTCTTGGCCAACTTCTTTTCCCATGTGGGGACCTACTTGGGTGGAATTAAGGGCCCTTTAAAGGGATCCATAGGGATTCTAGAAGGGCAGAGGGTTTAGGGCCTACTTGGGTGTTGATGGGTAGTTATAAGTAGGGATAAGTAGGGTATCTATACTCATAACACAGATGAGGACTTACAACCCCACTTATAACTACCCATGAACCTCCAAGTATAAAGGAACCCTAAGCCCTAAATCCGTAAGCGCCCTGAAACTCAAAGAATCCTTGAAGGAACCCTAAACCCGTAATAGGTACAGTAGTTCTCTAAATTAGGGTCCCTTGTAGGGTCCTTTTATAAGGGGTGTCGCAGTATGTTGGGGATCGAAAATGGATCCTAGCACAAAGAAATACCCGTGTAGGTGCTGCCAAAGCAATAAATGCATCGACTTGCACACCCCAAGGAATACCCGCACCAACTTTGTAGTTCCGTTGCGACCTTGTACCTTAGGACCTTGCTTGTGGTGGGTTCAAGATCCAAGCACTCATGTTGCGACGTCTTCAGACCTACTACACTACCTGGATTCTAAGAAACCTACAGTTTTTTACAGGGTTGCTTATTACAACTTCCTTGTATAAGTCCTTACAAAGGTAGCTGTTTTGGGGTGAAGGTACTCCCTAAACCCTGATCAGACGCTAAACCGTCGTAAACAGCCGATCGGAAACGTCCCCTAACCCTAGGCTCCAACCCTCCAAAATACAATACACATCATTACTCATTTCTGTGATTCTCGATGTTCGTATTGTCATTCTTGTCACTATTCAACCGGTAATATCCATACTTTCAGTATCATGATTATTACCATTGCCATCATTGTGACCATGTTCATTACCATCATCACTATACTTACGGTCACTCCTCCCAACTTGGAGGTTCATGGGTAGTTATAAGTGGGGATATAAGTCCCCTAATATGGGTTATAAGTATAGTTACCCTACTTATAACCCTACTTATAACTACCCATGAACCTCCAAGTAGGCCCTAAACCCTATACCCTTATAGAATCCCTATGGATCCCTTTAAAGGGACCCTTAAAGGAAGCCTTCTAACTACCCATGAACCTCCAAAAAGGCGCTTCTTCATTGGGAGCGGCCTCATTGGGCTCCAACCCCTCTTCCGGGGGTTCCTCTGCCTCGGGAGGCCATCATCCCCTGAGCTTTCGAGGCACGCCCAGAGAGCCCAAGATCCCTTAATGTAGCTTAAATCATAATCTGGGGCATCTACTAATATAAGGTATATTCCTTAATTAAGGGGTATTGGGCGCTCTGGGCGACGCCTCGATCGGCGGACGGTCATCAAGACTTTGCAGGTCATCGGCTGCAAGCGAAACGATGGGGCAAGGTTGGCCTGCCGTACACCACGTCGTCTGCGTTCTGCACGCTTCGGATGGTGCTACGCGGTGCAGGCTTTTGGCATACACGCAGTATGCCATCACTTGGCTCTTGTGTGCTAATCGCATGCGCGTCTATGCGATGCACAGAGACGCTGTCAGGTCCATCTGCCATTACGACCAGCTCTGATAGCTTCTTGAACCGCCTTTTCGACACGTTCACCAGTCGCGATCTGGAGGAACACACCTGCAAGAAGAGCACAGCAAACTCACGATCACCAGCTTCCTGGTCGACCTTCTGCTGCTCTTGCTTCTCTTTTATCACAGGCCAATATATGGGAGTTTCCGAAAATTGGGGGTACCTTATTCTAGGGTCCTCATAATAAGGATCCTACTAGTTAGGGTACTATATTTGGGTCCCCTATTTTCGGAAACTCCCATATATACTTCGAGAACTGCCGAAGCAGGGCAGGCCCAGTACCCTTTCACAACGGTCTATATAGGATTTGGTGGGGGGTTTATAAGGCTTAGTGTTTGGTTGAAGGTTTGAGAACTAGTTAAGAGTTACATACCTTGAGCTATACTCATCTCAAAACGGTAGGTTAAAGTGATTTAGGGTAGAATTTGGGGTTCCGGGTTTGAGGCCGCAACTTTACCGGCATCAAAGAAACCTGTGATTAACGAGCCCGACTTACTTCATGACGAACCATCGTCATAAGCGCCGCCCTATACTCCTTGCCGCAGCAGGCGGTGTTTACCACCTGCCATTTACACCCAACACCAAATGATCATATAACTGCATCACTCACTGGCCCAAACCCAAAGACTTAAAAGTTGAAACTGCTAGAATCGACTACCTTATAAGAACCCCAAAAGTTGAAAAGTTGAGTTTACAGCCAATAAGATCATAACTGTCATAACAGCTGTCCTAAGTTGCTAACCCTAAAGCCATAAATCAGGAAACCCTGAGCCCGCCTAAACCCTAAATCACGAAACTCCAACACCCTCAACCCCACTCCTTAGACCATCAACCCGCCATCTCCACAAAAAAGAAGATCAAGCCATGCCACCACACCCTGGCAAGAGCGCCGGAGCGTCGCAGCCATCCTTTGTGCCAGCATGCAAGCCTCAACCCTAACCCTCAATCCTAAACATTATTCTTGTTGGTGTGGGAGTTCCTTTCGACTCCAACATCCAATAGTCAAGAGTATCGTATCAAGGACCCTCCCTAAGTTCCACCCCATTCTTGAGGGCTCTGACAACAGGGTTTGAGCTTTGAGGACAATTCCTAGTGTTTCGGTTTTTGGAAGCTCATGACAGCAAGGGCTCCGGACAGACTAACGGCCTACGCTTGCTAGCATGTCGTGTTCAGAAGCTCATGGAAAGCGACCTGGCCGAAGAAAGAACGGCAGAGACCAGGTGAAACCAAACACACAAACTCAGCCATGACACTCCTATTGGGGTTTTGAAGATGTATGATTTTGCCTTTCGAAAGTTCCGCTTTAAGATTCTAGAACGTTTCTGTAGGATTTTGGGCGTTGGATCCTCTCCCCGCCACACAAACCAAAAGCCGTAAAATCGTAAATCATAAGTTCAGAACAAATAGGCATCAAAGTCAAACCCTACAAAGAGCGAATCTCGTTCAACTAAACCTCTGTGAGCCCAATGTTGAACATTGTTTAGGCCTTAGCTGCTGAGTTCATAAGCCCCAAAAAGTGTACATTTTCGTTTTATAGTGCGTAATATTATCCCAAAAAGTGTAAAGTGTATCCACTCAGCTACTAAGAGGCTTTCAGAGGGCTGAACCTTTAGTGAATCTCAAAGCTTCAACATAATGAAGGAACCTCACACGCGGAAACAATTCATGCTCGAAACCTGAATCCATGAGCCCAATCAAGACCAACAACTTTTATTGGAATCCCAAACCTGTTGACAAAAATCCCAAAATCCTGAAACCCAAGGACCTTACACTTTACAAACCTTCAGACTCTAGAATTCCCGGAACATCTCTTAAACCTACGCCCGTAAAATTTCTTGACAAAGAAACCATGAACATCCGCATAACTTTAAACACTCCATACAAGCCCTAAACAGCTTATCCATAAAATCCTAAAGCTCCTGTGCCCCACATCTTAAACCCTGAAGCTTTAATGAATGACGCGCCAGGCGCGTGCTGCTGAAGGAGGCCATTGCCGGAAACCCCAACCGCTTGCTGAGCCGAGATCCTTACGGCAAGGAAATACCCAAGAGCCCAATACCCCTTAACTAAGGAATATAGCTTATATTACCATGTGAAGCCCCTACTGAATGATTTAAGGTATATATTCCTTAATTAAGGGATATCGGGCTCTTTGGGAAAGTGCTGTAAGGTTTTGGTGCTTTCGGGTTTGCAGGTCCTTAGCGGTTGAGGCTGTATGCATGAAGGTCTCTATGTTTCACAAGGGAAATGAACGGATCTTAACACAGGGACCGTAAAGCCCTAGGATTTCTGCAGCATAGAGTTTAAAGTTTAAGCTTGCAGAATCAGACGGCTTCTGATACTTCGGGGTTGTGTTCCTGAGGTCACGGCAAGGTAAACGAACCCCAAACAAAAATCTGCGCGCACTCTAAACCACGACCTCAAAAGCTTCGCACTGCACGCCCATAGGCTAGAAGTCCATGTGTCCAGGCAGACGTTCCTAGGTTCCTGAGTAGCCCCATTATAATAAGGGTACCCCTTTTCCTACTGTTCGGTTTTAATAAGGGAACCCAAGAACAAAAAGGGCCAAAGGGTACTACTCAGGAACCTAGGTTCATTGTACATTCCAGGATTTAGCGAGCTTTCTAGACACTCGTAGTCCGGTGCACAGGCTTACAGTACTCTGCATGCAGTTCCACGGCCTCGAATAGAAACGAACAACCCAAAACGCAAGGTCTCATCTTTGCAAGTTTGGGTTCAAACCTGCATTTTGTGGGTTTGAGTTTCAGAGTTAGTGACTAGCCTTCAAGGAGTTCAAGGTGCAGGGGCAGCCTCGGCCCTACAAAATTCTTAGTTGCAGGGAAAGGGAAAGTGTGGAGACGCCCGACCCCGAACGATACCCTCACCACCACGATTTCAACTGAGCCCAGCTCACGACAAACAGGCTTCACGCTAGTTTCGGGACCTAAACGCTAAACCCATAGCACTCAAGCCATAAACCCTCTAAGCCCTCATCCCTTTAGCCCCAAACCCCGCGCACCCCAAAACTAAAATGCGATGTCCTAGACTCTCGGCCATAGGCCGCAAGCCCTACCTGTAGCCGAAAAGACCTACCTTTTTAGGGTTCCTTATTATGGTTTCTGTATATAGTTCCTTAAAAAGGTAGGTCTTTTCGGCTACAGGTACACCCTCTCGGTCTTTTCACCAATGTCGTGGCAGCGGCCGTTCCCGCAGCCAGATGTTCAGTGCGACCTGGCCAGAGATGCTCAAACAGAAGGGCTCTGTAGGGCTTCAACAGGGCCTTGTGAGGGTTCTAGATTCTGGGGTTTTTGCTGCTCTTGTTAGGAGATCCCTACGGCCTAAACTGTAAAAATGCGGGCCTTGCGCCGGGAGGGCTTCCTATTCGGTACGGGCCTAAGTGTAACTGGTGTTACCTCAAGACCTACCCAGACTGGTGGTTAGGGGTCCTCGACATAAGTGTATATGTACCATAACCCCAGACCATTTCAATGCTTGAGGCCACAACAGTATACTGTTTGAATGCTTGGACCCTACAGAAGTTAATTTTTCTAGACGTTTTCCATGCGAGATCTGTGGCAAGGTTCAGATTGCTGGTATCCCCTAATCCCTGAGCTATTGTTTATGTAGTAGAAACCATCCAGTCGTCTCTCAAACTTACACTGCATCCCAAGTGTATATGGCCCAGAAATCTTAACTGAGGTGAAAGCCTGGGAGCATGAGCACCCTTCTAACCTACGCCCTACCTTATGTATACCTTTTAAAGAATTACTTAGTAAAGGGAAATCACCATAAGAAACCCTAAAAGGTTGCATACAAAGTGAGCAGTAAGCCGTTATCCCGAAGTCTTGCGGTTTCAAGATCTGGAGTCTACTTTGTGACTGCATGTATGCGGAGGGCTTGTTGAAGGAATGTTACTGAAATGCCACTGTAAACCCGAGGGGTCTAGGATGTGGATTTCGGAATCAGAGGTTCGGCCTTCGGATTTGCAGAACCAACCTGGAGCTTCATGGTAGTTAGAAGCTTTAAGTAGGGTCATAAGTACGCAGGGTTTTAACTAGACATATAACCCATACCAGGGACATTTGACCGTATTTCTAACCTTCTTGCTGCCCATGAACCTCCGAGAAAGGACTTAGTGCGCACAGCACATGCATCAGCGCTGTGAAGCGTCCATCAACTAATCAAGGTTTCCTCCAGACTGATGAACGCCACGGAGAACTCCTCCTGATCGGCCGCAGCCTTCCAGGCCCCATAGACGCACAAAGGATTACCTCAGCATGCCTGCATTTTCAATCGCTTGCCTGAGGATGCAGCCTCGACCAACTCTGACATGGCTCTTTTAACCAAGGCGCCGGGAGGCCCTGCAGCACGAGCTTCCTTGTCGCTCGGCCAAACTCCCCGAACGTCCACCGCCACTTGAGTGCCCAGCAGATCGTACCAACGACACTTGAGGAACGGCGGCAAGACCGAGTGTCCTTTTTGGCCTTAGATTGGACAAACGCAAATACCTTAACCCCCCACGTAACCTTCCTTTTTAAGGACTTAAATGTGAGGCAGCATATTAAGGAACCCGAAAGAAAGGTAGGTTTCTTAGGGTCCATGACTCATATATACGGAAACATATATTGAGGAACCCGAAAACTTAGGTTTCTTAGGGCTGGTAAGCCCGAGAAGCTGTCACCCAAGACACAGAACACCAGAGGCCTGAACCTGCAACCCAAGCCAGTCTCGAAACCTATAAACTAGGTTCCTGAGTGATCCCCTAACAGTAAGGGTACCCTTTTTCCGAATATTCAGTTGTAATACGGGAACCCGAAAAGAAAAAGGGCAAAAGGGTGTTTCTCAGGAACCCTTCTAGGACCCCTATAGTTCCCATATAGAACCCTTACAGGGGCCCTTATAGTACCCTTATAGTATCCTTATAGAACCTCAAAAATAAAGGAACCCTAAATCCTGTAGGAGCCCGGGAGGCCTCCAGAGAACCCTAAGCCCTAAACCCTTTGTAGGTAGTTCTCTAAACTGGGGTCCCTTTTAGGGCCCTTTTTAAAAGCAGGCCTTACTATTTTGGGGACCTAAATGGGGATGCTACTTTAGAGAACTACAATGTAACTACAAATGCAACCCCTTCAACGATGGAGGGTTCTCGGTGAAGGGGTCCGGGAAGCATGGACCCTAAACACTAAACTGGCGAGCCTGTCACCTCCTGTACTCAACAGATAAGCCCACAAGCGCTATGTAAAAGCTAATAATATAGGGGCCTAAATAATTACCAATACTATTTTAGGGGTTCTTTATTATATTCATAGCATAATGGGCCGCAAAACCCTATTCTAATTATAAAGGCCCCTATAGTACCCGGCAGGCTGATAACAATGAAGTATGATGGCCCCAATTATAAAGGCCCTATAGAACCAGGCAGGCTAGATGCCTATGACTTCCGACTTCACCAGCCCCACAACACGGAGGATCGGAAGATCTTCATGCTGAATGTCCCTTATACGAAGCCTGTGCACCTAGAGCCGAGAAGTTGACCATCAAACAGATAAAGTTTGGGATTTGGGGTTTAAGAGTTTAAGGGTTTAGGGGTTTAAGGTTTAGGGTTTAAGGGTTTAGGGGTTTAGTTCAAGGTTTAGGGGTCTGGGGTCTAGGGGCTTGGGGGTCTGCCTTGATGCCATCACTCCGGTGCGGCAAGGCCTTGCCGAAGCAACAGGAGTCTCGCAGCACTTGTTGCAAGGTTCGTGGGCCGTTCCGATCCCGCCCCCTCCCACCCTTGCGGCCAAAAAACCTGCCTTTTTCAGGCTATAGATATAGAAACCAGCAAAAGGAACCCGAAAAGGTACGTTTATTCGGCTAGATCGGTAATTAGGGTTTAGGGACCGAGACCCGAGAACCCAAGCCCGGGACCCAAAATCCCCACCTGGGCCTCAACTGGCGGTGTTTTTTTGGGGGGTTCACGGGTTTAGGGGTTAGGGATTAAAGGTTTAAGCTAGGGATTACTACAGGCATTATAGGGTTTGGGGTTCAGGGGCTTTAGGCTTACAGGTTTTGGGGCTTGGGAAGTTTCAGGTTGGAGTTTATGAGTTTGCGGGTTTCAAGAGACATATATACATATATATATATAATGAAACCTCTGAGAAGGAAGCTTAGGAGAATCCAGGTGTATGCCAGGCTCTGAGTTGGGGATGTTGGTATGAGAGACTGGGGCTGAGTCGTGAACGGCGGCGGGCTTGCAAATTGCTTAAGCTTGCCAAGGTCTCAGGCTAAATCTTGAACCCTAAACCCCTAATATAGGGGCCTTCATAGGTTTTTGGGGCTCATTGTACCATAGTTATAGTAGAAGCCAGAAAGTTGGAACATCAATATCCTCATGCCCTTAAGGTAGAGTATAGGGGATCCTAGCACAAATCCTCCTAAACCCATGTTCCAACTTTCTGTTCCAACTTTCTGGAATTCACTGTAAAATAATAGTAAGGAACCCCCAAAATAGTATTGGTAATGATTTCCTTATATAAGGCCTTAAAAAGGTAGGTTATTCCGGGTTAAGGTAAACCCTCAAACCCTAAAACCGGCGAGTCTGAAATTGAGGATGTGAGGCCTGCCCCTGTCATGGTGGGACTCAGGAGCAACGAGGGTTTCCAGTCCGACCCAGCATGAAAACCTCGACAAACCCCTAAACAAAACTGCCGGAGCCCCACCTGGACCCTAAGACGCCTACATGTGTAGGGCTCCTTACTATAATTTCCTTTCATAAACCCTTGAAACAGCTATTTGGAGCTAAGGTATAAGCCCTAGACATGCACCTGCCCTGAAACGCGAAACTCTTACGGCCCAGCCGGAAACCCTAAACCCCCAAACCAAAGCTTGAGGTCCTAAAAAGCTCCCAAGAAACCCTGCACGGCCCCTTTCAACCGTTGAAACCGCAAAGCCCAACCTCATGCTCGGTCTGCTCCAAAGGAATGCCGCCCTGGCTGACCTCAGAGTGAAGCATTCAGTCTTCGGATGAACCCATGGGCCCCTAGTATCGGCCCTTAAGCCTGGGATCCTTGTATACCTAATATGTACCCTACTTGTACCCTTTAAGGTCCCTTAAAAGGGCTAAGGGTCCATACTAGGGGCACATAGCTTCAACCTTAGATTCAGTCTCCAGGGTTGGTATTTTTGGACCTTCCTGGACAAGGAAAGCCGACGAAGCAGCTGCCTAAGTCTTTCCTGTAGCACCGTTTGGGATTGAAGGTCTTATGTCTATGTCCAAAGAACCCAAACCTCCAAGCGCTACTCTTGAAATTCTCAAAGCTTTTTTAGCAGGAAACTGCAATGTACTAAGCCCAACCCTTTTGGCACAGACTTGTACATGTTCTCCTGGCCAAACTCTTCACCGGAAACCCGAAGTTTTAAAACCTAGGACATTAGGACCTTAGCAGGTACCATGTGAACAGCAGGAAGTTCGAAAATAAGCGTTCGGGTTTCGCAGTTTAGGGCTTTACGGGTTTTAGGGAGTTTAGAGCTGTAGAGTTGTAATGATAATCCTGAAGTGCAGCACAATTGTCTGGCCTTCGCGGCTTCCGCCTGAGCCATATGCCATAGCCCCTAGAAAACTAGAGCCAAGTAAGAAGCAACAGGCACGCATTGCTTGCTCATGCATCCAAGGAGCCATTCGCAGCCTTTTCTTATGATTGTCGGATGTGTCTGCGGCAGCCATTCGACTTTCTAGTATCTTGCGGACGGTTACCTAAGATTCGAGAAACATTAACAACAATGAGTCGTAGCTGCGGGACGGCTACATTTACATCGTATGCATGTATGCATGTATGTATATATGTATGTATGCATGCATGCATGCATTTATGCATGCATTTATGGACACCGGCGGCAGGGAGAGAAAGACCCGAAAACTTAAAATAGTGCCAATGACTTAGTGCATGTGCACTTTGCGGTTGTCCTTAACCTTGGTATTTTAAACCCTGAATGTAATACAGTAGAAGCCCAAAAGTTGGGAACCCAATAGCCTCAATCCTTAAGAGTCATGTATAGGGAATCCCAGCACTATTTGGCCTTAACCAGGTTTCCAACTTTTTTGGGGTTTACTATATGTCTGATATAAGGAACCGTCCACCCTAAACCCTCATAAAGCCCTAAACCACGAAAGGCTGAAAGCCCGAAACGCCA
>BGNK01002540.1:7982-22654 GCA_003297005.1 Symbiodinium sp. clade A Y106 | reverse complement strand
AGGAACCGTCCACCCTAAACCCTCATAAAGCCCTAAACCACGAAAGGCTGAAAGCCCGAAACGCCAAGCAACGAAACGAAAAAGGAAAACACACACACGCAAACACACACACACACACACACCCGCACACACACACACACACGCACACACATGCACACACATGCACACATGCACACACACACACACACACACACACACACACACACACGCGAACACACGCGAACACACACGAACACAAACGCACACACACACACGCACCCACCCACACACACACACACACAAACGCGCACACACAAACACAAACCCCTAAAACATCTTCTAGCGACGCCCTAATTTTTGGATTTATAAACCCCAATAAACACCAACAATCCCCGACCCTATAATCAACAACCCTCCAGGAAAATCACCCTAAACCCTAAACCCTAAACACCCTGATACGAGGGCCGTAACAGCTAGAATAGTGTGTTGGGGGATGCATTATAATAGTATATGTATTGAAGTTATAAGTCTTAAAAACTAAGGAGTAATATGGGTATTTACTTAGACCCCTAAAGCCCTAATGCCGAAGGGATGATATAGGCAATAGCTTAGGCCCTTATACTCAGCCCTGATAACTTACCGAGCCCTAAGCCCCAAACCCCAAGCCCTGAAAACTTCCTGAGCACGAGGAGCATTTGGCCAGAGGATGGCGACCCCGGGCTTGGGAGGTACCTGCAGCTTTAGCTTCGGGATTGCGGTTTAGGGGCGCAGGGGGTTTAGGGGTTTTGGGGGTTTAGGGGTTTCGGGATTTGGGGCTTTGGGGATTTGGGGCTCGGGATTGCAGGTTTAGCTGCTTAGGGTTTGGGGGCTTCGTGTCTTGGGGTCTACGGGCTTAGGGTTAAGGGGTTTAGGGTTTAGTGGTTAGCGGTTTGAGCTGAGGGGTGTAGCGACATATAGGGTTTAGGGCTCAGAATTCCCGACAACCCCAGCCGTCTCCAGGTCTGGTAAGCGTATTCCGCGAGGCTCAACCTCACACCCAAGGCACTCACATCAAACCATACCTTAACCTACCAAACCCTACATTTTTGTAGGTTCTTATTATGAACCCTAATATGGAGTTCATAGGGACCCTAAAAAAGGTAGGGTTTGGTAGGTTAAGGTAGAGTCTAAAGCTTTTTTTCGCAGGAGACCTCACCCGAAACCCCGGAAACCCTCAGACTCCTAAACCCGAAACCCTGGTAGGTTACCCGGTTCTTAGTAGTAACAGACTCTAATAGACTTGCTTATTACAAACAGTAACGAGCAATCGAGGCATCTGGTCTCCTAGTTTGCTTTTCTGTTTGTTCTTGTTGAGCGCCGTGTGATATCTTTCGCACCCTCTGAGTGCTTAGGGCTCCTCGGTGTTAGGGGTTCCAATGTTTAGGGCTTCAGTAGTCGAGTCTTTTAGGGATTTAGGGTTTTAAGGTTTGGCGATGGCAGCTCAATAGCTTCGTATTCATCTGCATTTGTGAGCGCAGCAAATGTCTCTGTCACATTGCCGTCTCTAAGAACACCTCGCTCGTCATAAATCTCCTGCGTCACCTTACGCTGTTCCTCAAGCCGCGCCATCTCCGATTGTCGGGGCTTGCTGTCTTGTGGAATCCATGCACTGTGCCCCCTGTACCCAAATAGTATACAACGGCCCTAAAGTGTTACTTTAAGCCAAAATATATACACAGTGGTACGTGGATCTGGGTTTAGCAGTTATGCGTAGTTAGATAGACTACCCGAAACCTAGTTTAGTTCGTGTTGAGTCCCCTTGTACAAAGCCCACATGGTGGATGCATCGCATAACCCCTATTTCCATAAGCTAGCAAACCTTTAGAATCGGGAATCATGAAATAGCCCCCACACAGTCCAACGTTTACAAAGGCAGCTACCTACCTACGAAGTCCAATGCCAGTCAAAAGTGGAAACATCGTCGAACAACAAGAGTGGCTTCATCAACATGATTCAAGGTGTATTGCTCACTGTCGGAAACCCTAAACCCTGAAACCGGGGTGGGTGTCTGCTGATCTGAGCCAGGGTGCGTTTACGTCGAGCTGCGTGAAGCCTGGGATTTCGCATTATCCGGGTATAAATCCCCAAGCCGTATTTAAAGCTGCCGCCTAAACCCTAAACCCCTAAACGCTAAACCCCAAACGACCATGTTTCAAAAGGTTTGGATACCGGTGAGTTCTGTATTCGGGTTTCATGTCGGGTCCGACAAGGAGTGGGTTCTGGCAGTTGCAGGTAGAGGTGGTAGGACGGGTTTAGGGTTTACGGGATTAGGGTTTCGGGGTTTCGGGGTTTAGGTTCCTGAGTAGCCCCAATATTATAAGGGTACCCTTTTTCCTACTGTTCGGTTTTAATAAGGGAACCCAAGAACACAAAGGGCAAAAGGGTACTCAGGAACCTAGGACCTAGGGGTTTAGGGGTAGGACGCCAGGGTCTTGAGAGGATGTGGTGTTTGTCGAAGTGTCATTTCTCGAGGCTCGGCTCTGGCCCTTTTGAACACACCGCCCAAAGCTTGTTGGGTCTTCGGGGTCAGGAACCTCAAAAGGTGATGCCTTAAGTCATACCTGGGCCCTGAATGACCTTCCTTTTTCAGGACTGTAAAGAAATCATTATAAGGAGCCCTAAAAAGGTAGGTTCTTTAGGGTCCAGGTATAGACTGCGCTCCAGTGCTGAGGTTGGCGGGGACACCCCAAGCCCTGACCCTGCGGATCCAAGCATTGCGTACTATTGGGCTGTGGGTGCCTGCTTACTTGAACACCTAGGTCATGTTTAGCGAATAGCCCAGGCCCTAACTTCAAAATCACAATACTGTGCACCCCTTCAAACTTGAAGCCTAGACTACCCACCCCTGCACCCTGAACCCTGAGGCCTAAAATGGCAGATACCTAAACCCCCCTACAGCCCGGGGGGTCAATGTGCGAGTTGAACCAGCGTGTTTCATATAGTAAAGGAACCAAGTGGACCAAATGGAGACAGTAAATAGTAGGATCCTGCTTTTGAGGACTCTTGAACACACAGAAAGAAGTCCCACATCGAGGACAACGGAAAGAACGTCTAAGAGTGCAAGGACCGTCACTCTTGCTCGCACCGCCCCAGAAACCCTAGCTAGCGTGGGAGCCTTAACAGTTGGAGGTGGCTTTTGCGACATATACGTATTGTGTCGCCAATCAACCCCAAAAGATAGTGTCTTCGGGGTTCAGCATAAGGGCGATGCTATTACATAACATTCAGACTCATTCAGCCCTCATACTGGGGATGTGGGTGTGGGCTACGACCTCCACTGCCGATAAAGCAAGCTTGTGTTGCCGCCGGAGGGCGTGTTTCCCCACCGGCCGCAGTGGTTGCATCACCTGGCATTTTTTGACCATGGATCGCGGTTGTAAAGCTTCCTAAACTCCATCTTGCGTAGACCTAGACATGCTTCATAGTACACCCTCATTCAGGATAGGACCAAAAGCCCTGTTGTCGACCCCAAGGCTGCCAAGGAGTGTGTACCTACCTACCTACCCACCTACCGACCTACCTACCTAGACATGCACACGTACATACATACGTACATACATACGCAGGTGCACACATACAAATACACAGGCACGCACGCGCATACAGACATTGGGACATACAGATACCGACATACATTACATTACCAAGTACCTTACTTTAAATACATGCATGCATACATACATGCATACATACAGTCTACTGCATATGTAGAACATGTGTACATACTAAGTACATACAACGGCCCTACAAACTTTCTATGGCAATTTCAGTCAGTCCTAGGGCATCTTGTAGGCATCATGAGTTTGTGGCGTTCGATGCAGTCTTCTGCATGCGGTAGGTGTGTTGAAAGACTTGGCCGACTGGCATCTAGCACTTGGTGGGAAGGGGCTGCTTTCACCATAGAAAACGATGGTTGTTGATTTGATGATGATGATGATGTTGATGATGACGCTGACCATTTGGCATGATGATGATGATGAAAATGATGATGATGAAGATCATGAGGGCTATGATTATCATCATCGAAGAATATGGCGGTTGATATTTTTGATGGCATGGTCGGTGCCGACTAACATCATCATGGCGATGACGAGGCATCGATAGCTATACAGTTATACACATTGTCCTTCACCCTAAACCCTAAACCCTCAGGCTGTCCGACCAAAAACATGCTGAGGGGATTCGAAACTCAGGGTTTCCGTGGAGCACAGTTGAAAAGTACCTGAAGTTAGTTCCCAACCCAGGTGTCGTGGAAGCTTCAGCACCATATTGCATACCACAAAAACCAATAAGCAACCCACGCACCAATAACACACACACACACAAAAAAAAAAAAACTCTCAGCCCTGAACCCTCAACCCCTAAACTCCAAACCCTAAACCCTAATCCCCTAAACTCCAAACCCTGAACCCTGATCTCTGTACCCTGCACCCTAAACCCCTAAACTCCAAAACCTAAACCCTAAACTCCAAACCCTGAACCCTAAACTAAAACCCTACATACCTTGAATTGGTTCCTAAACTAAGCCGTGCACCCTGAACCCAAAACCTAAGCTCTAAACATCTCTAAACCCTAAACCCCTAAACCTAAACTCTAAACCCTATTACCTTGAATTGGTTCCTACCGCCGGCCTCTTGGTTCCGTCAGGTACACCAGCAGCGTGGCCACGCGCTGACCCGCCAGCCAAAGGGTGGAATCCTAACAGTCCAAGAGGGTCCATATGGGTGGTTGTCAAAATGATGGTCCCTTTTTGGGTACCCTAAATAATAGGTGCCGTATTATAATAGGGACCCAAAAAGGGACCATAATTTCGACAACCACCCAATATATATATATATATATATATGTATATATATATAGTTAGGGTTTATAGGGGGTTTAGGGTTTAGGGGGATTCCAAGAGGGTCCATGTAGCTGGGGTTTAGTTAGGGTTTATCCAAGAGGGTCCACATACTACTGGGGGTTTCGCGTTTATAGGGGGATTCCAGAAGGGTTCAGAAAACTACCCTGAGGATGGTCTTGCGGGGAATAATTATAGTTACCGTCCTGACAGTTTAAAGGAGTCTTAGGTAAGGTTAAGGGTTGAGGGATTTAGGGGTCGTAGGTAGGCTCTAGGAAGGCGTAGTGGACTATAGCTTACTTCTCCAATAGGCCACACGAATAAAAGGTTAAACCTTCAGGCCAAAAAGTTCAAAGGGTGGGTTTTGGGGACCTAAGATAGGGTTACAGGATCTAGAAGTCAGGAAGTGTTTAGGGCTTAGGTCACATAGCGCTTTCTGGGTTGAGGCTGTATACGGTTTTTTGGTTCGGGATTTAGTGTAAGGGTTCAGGAGTAAGGGCTTGACATTCGAGATCACAAAAAGGAGTCGAAGACTCTAAGCTCTAGTCACTACCTGGACCCTAAGAAACCTACATGTTTAGGGCTCCTTGCATATTGACTTCCTTGTATAAGTCCTTTTGTTTAGAAGGTAGAGTTTTGAGGGTTAAGGTAGTGACTGTAGTCTGACTGCATGAGGATCCCAAGAGCAACATTCAAGCGACTAAGTCGATGCCCTCTCGGAAAACCGTCATAGGAACCCACCAAGCCCCTCAAAAAATCTAACATGACCTGCCGAAACCCTCACACACGGAAGCTACAAGTGCAAACCCAACCTGAGCCCTAAAACAGCCTGCTCTTTTCAGCCATCAGTAAAGTTTTGCTGGGAGGCCCCTCCCCGAAAACAAACACACACACTTTGGTTTGTGGATGAAAATTCACATGATTTGCATGAGCCCTGCGATTCCCTAAAATCTGAACACAAAGATAATCGCAGTCCTCCTTGCGACCCCAGTCGACATGTGCGGCATAGAACTCCCCGGCACGGTACCGAACCAGCTGCAGAGGCTCGACGTGGCTCTCCGGCCTGGGTTAGTGGTGTTCCGGCTTTGGTTCAGGGAGTTTCCCTTAAAGTAGTGCTTAACATATACAAAGAGGGGCCTTCATAATTACAATAGGGTTTGGGGGTATACTGTAGTGGAAAATCAAACAGGGACCCTATAATAAGGCATAATGTCAGGAAGAACTCAGGTGGGGTTGTATAATGACCCTGTATAAAAATCCTTATCCCTGGATGTTGTTATCGTTTTATTTTCTTCTTATCGTTTTACCACGAAACTGCACGGGGTTATTATACAGTCCCAGGTGTCTGTTTAGTTTGGGCCTTGAACAACTGAACCTTTGAGCCCCACAGCTTCAACCTTGAGATTTAGAGACCCTTAAAGGATCCCTTAAAGGAGCCCCTATAGATCCCTTAAAGGACCCCTTAAAGGCCTTAATCCTGAAAACTTAAAGCTCTACCTAAAGTCTCTGTTGTAGTTCCTTTTTTGGAAAAACGACCATGTTATGGCTAGGATTTCTTTTGAAGAAGAACTGGTAAATTAATTAAACAAGGAACTGCAATGCAGGCTGTAGGTAGGGCTAGCGGCTAGAGTTTTGTGATTACTGTCCAGGGAATATAAACACCGCATCTAGGGGCATGCCATTCAGCGTTCCTGCGCATATTTAGCCGTTTACAGTGTTGGTGCTACATGACATTCGGCTACCGGTTACCAGGGCATTGAAACCGTAAACCCCCAACTAACTTGAAGACCCAATACATCAACTCTGATTGCAGTGTAGGCACAAACCGAACTCACCGGCAGCCCGTTCACGAATAGAGGAAACAACCTGAGAGCAAAGCAAGACGAGGTTTTCAAGGCGCTATGCGGGGGCTTTATGGGTTTAGGGTTCGGGATGTAGGCGTTGTGAGAGTGTGTCTGTGAGGGATCATACGAATTGCTGCTGTGTCAGCAAGGAGGTCCTGTAGGTCCTGGACCCTTAACCCTGAAGCCCAAAAGCGACCCAAATGCTCCTTGGCAAAGAACCCGCTTTGAGTGGTGATCGGACACTTATCCCTCTACTACGGTTGATGGACAAAATCCTGCATGACCCTAAGGACCCTAAACTATGGGAATTATGGTATATTCCTTATAATGGGTCATGCAGGATTTTGTCCATCAACCGTATGGATGTCGTGTGTTCGCGCCCTAAACCCCCGAACCCTTTTTGAGGGGGGGCTGCAGCGCACCCCTAAAATTTGAACCGCTAAGCCCTTAACTCCAATGGAAGGTCGAGTTGGGTCTGAAGCAAAACTTACATCCGCACTCTCGCACTTTGCGGCCTTTCTCTGGCGACTGCACACCCTAGTAAACCCCCTAAACCACCAAAAACCTCTGAACCCTTCCAGATTCGTCTAGAACGCTGTTATTTTCAATCGAACCTTTAAAGGAGCCTTGCACTTGGAGGCCCTTTTGACTTAGTAAGTCTACTTAGTATCCTTTAGAAACCCTATTATAATCCCCCATAACCCACCTTACTAACCCTACTTACTAAGTCAAAAGGGCCTCCAAGCAGTATGTGTGTGTGTGTGTGTGGGGATTTGAAGGTCTGGGTGTCTTAGTCTGAAGCTCAGGGCCTCGGATATTTGGCTTCGGGCTCCGGTTGTGTACAAATTTCGTCTCCTAGCCAGTGCCTTTACTAGGTTCCCGAGTAGGCCCTTAAAAATAAGGGTACCCTTTTTCCTACTATTCGGTTTTAATAAGGGAACCCAAAAAGAAAAAGGGTAAAAGGGTACTACTGGGGCACCTAGTTTATGCACTTGCTATAGACTGATACTTGTTGTGGCTTTGGGGCCAGGTTCTATACTTCAGAAGGGCTTGGGCAGTGAGGGGACACGGCCGTGTTCTGTGTGAAGGTAACAACAACTCCCCGTAGGCCATAGGTATGCCCTCAACCGTCCGTAGAGCTTGCTGAAGGGTTTGGGGCTTTGGGGCTTGGGCTTTCTGGCTTACCATATACGGGTTACGGATTAGGGCCAATGCATTTCATGCGGCGAAATTACAAACAAACAGCAAAGCCTAGCGAAGCTTGCGGAATCATTAATTAAGGAACCAACCTTACAGTGAGAATACGACGAGCAGGGACTTCAATTCAACGGAAGGTAAGTCAAGCGCTCACAGTGCCACGATATGAGGGCACCCTACATGCCCGGAAAAAAACGTCAACCCAAGACGTTGCAGCGATTGAAACGTCAGGTTGAACCCACGCCTAAGACCACGAACATGATAATTACCTTCTTAAACCTTCCAAACCAACATCATCCGAACACCTTTCGTTGGACAGCACTCTTTCGCACCAGCGGTAAAACCGAGTTCTGCGCACTCGTTCTGGGACCCAGAGAGAACAGCAGGCATACTACTACACAAAATAATAACAAGAATAATAAGAAGAAGAAGGGTTTTAGTTTTAGGGCGCAGGTTACTGGGTTTAGGGTTGAGGGGTTTGGGATTCGGGTTTGTCGGTATATTCTCACGATGTGGCTAAGACAAGTTGGAGGGAATTCTTCAGACGGTCAAAAGTGCCACACTTCGAAGTCCTAGTGCTCATTACTAGGTTCCTGAGTAGCCTCATTATAATAAGGGTACTCTTTTTCCTACTGTTCGGTTTTAATAAGGGAGCCCAAGAGCAAAAAGGGCAAAAGGGTATTACTCAGGAGCCTAGACTACCTGGACTATGCATCGAGCCCCTACATTTGCCCCAATTAAGGACCACAAGGGTTCCGGTAAAGGATACTTCGGGGATGTCCGGTACGGCAAGGCCTACCAATCACACTATGAACTGGAGTCCGCAATCTGCAGGCCACATATTGCATTCCCTAGCACCTGCCGTAACTCCGAGCTGCTCTGGACCCCGAGATCTTATCTAAGGACCTTTTCTGGGTCTCATTCTGAGCTTGCGCAGTAGATCCCAGCGCAGAGGTCAGGTCCATTGACCGAGCGTTTCAGGTTCAGGGTTTTGCTTTAACACCTTTTAAACAGGTGCTAAAGCCGAATATGTCTCTTGGTCCGGTTGCAGAGGAGATTAAGGGCAAGACTGTGTGGGTTTCAAAAGGCTTTAGGGTCGAGGCAAGAACTACAAATGGTTTGAGCAGTGCAGGTTAGTCTAGGGTGACGGGTAATTAGGGTTTAGGGGATCGATTTTGGGATTGAGGGCAAGGGATTTAAGTGGTTTTAGGGGGGGGGGGGCGGTCGTTTTGTCTACGGGCCTTTCTTGGGCCGGTTCCCGTATTCGCTCATCTCAGGAGCAGAATTCTTGAGTTTCGAGGAGGTCAGTTCAAGGGCGTGGTTCTTCATCCTACACCCTGCACCCTTATTTAATTTAGGGTTGTGGGTTTAGGGCTTTGCCCCTGACCCTAAGGGTGCAAGTACTCCTTATCATAGGACTTTGGGGCCTGTTTGGGTACCAAAAACCATAATCACAAACAAGAACCCTATGCACTAAACCCTAAACCTAAACCCCTTAAACCCTTATACCCCTTAACTCCTTAACCCCTTAAACCCTTATACCCTTATACCCCTAAACCCTAAACCCCTACACCGCTTCTACTTGGACTCTGAGGTAAGTCGCAGCTCTCCAGGACCCTGGGCTTTCGGGCTCGCGTTTTTGACCCAAGTTCCTCAGAGCCTAGTGCCTTCGTTCGAGATGAGGGAGTCGCTCAGGGTATTCGACTTCAGCACTCTCTGGGCTCAGGGTTTAGAGTTTAGGGTGTAGGCGACAATTACATGAGGAACAAACAGCGGATGATGTTAGGTAGAAATTACTCCGACCCGTACTAACAATTAGATCAGGGGTTGGGGGCATAATATTTTACAGGTTTGCTCTATCAGGAACCATGAAGAGGTGAGATTTATATAGGAAGCTTTTAGACCCAGAATCCTGAACCATAGACTCTTAAAGGCATGGACCGAAGACTCACATCACGGCGCAGGAAAAGTTCCGCTTGAGCGGGTGCGCCTGTCGGGTCTGGGAGGTGCTTCATGAACCTCCCAGAGAGCCCAATACACCTTCATTAAGGAATCTACCTTAAATCATTAGGGGCTTCATATTATGATTCATAAGCTGTATTCCTTAACTAATTGGGCTCTCTGGGTGCTTCATAAACCTTTTGATCGGGTTTGAGGGTTCAGGGCGCAGGGTTTAGGGTTTATAGTTTGGGGTTGAGGGTTCAGAGATCCGGGTTCAGGGTTTAAAACTTAGGGTTTATTAGGCTTGAAACTCAAGGTTTTTAAGGGTTTGGGGTTTGGATTTTGCCAACTAGCGTGAGCGGGATGTTCTTTTGGGGTCAGAGCTTTCCGAACCCTAAACTAAGCCGTTCCCTTAGGGTCCATGTACCCAAATAATATATACTTTGGGGCCAACGAACCTAGAAAGGGAGTACTTTTAAGGCCAAAGTATATACTGCTTGGGTACACGGACCCTTAGGGCGTTTAGCTAAGCCTGGTTCAGGCTCGGAGCATTCAGTGTTCAATCCTCAGGCGTTTCTGCTTTACGCAAGACCCGGCTTCATGAAGTCTGAGGAATTGGCAGACCTGGTGGATATTGAAGCTAGGATTTAGAATCAGGGTTTAAGGCCAAAAGGACTAAGTTTCCACTCCAAAGATGCATGCCTTTCCTTCTCATGGCAAATTAGATAGAAGCAAAGTTCCTGCACAAGAGCATAATAGCAGACCCTTTTGGATCGTTGCCCCTGGCCGACACGGTCTTTCGCGATGGCCTTGTAGCCATCGCGGCCGGGTAGGGGCTCTACCTGTGTACAGGTCTGGAGCTTGGGGCTTTCATGTCAGTTTTTGTGTGAAGGGATCTACAGTTCGGTGTGTTCAGTATGCGGGGGTTAAGGTCTAGGGGTTCAGGGTTTAGGGTTTCT
This sequence comes from Symbiodinium sp. clade A Y106, assembly GCA_003297005.1. Lineage (NCBI taxonomy): Eukaryota > Dinophyceae > Suessiales > Symbiodiniaceae > Symbiodinium > Symbiodinium sp. clade A. Next base: position 11,855 of record BGNK01002540.1, on the reverse strand, counting down.
GGGCTCAGGGGTGTAGGGCTCAACATGCTACAAGGATGGGATTTAGACCCGACGCCCCTCAAGGCGGAAGCCTGTATAAAGGAGCATTGGCTACTGCGAGTACTCCATACTTGGAGGCCCTTTTGACTTAGTAAGTAGGGTTAGTAAGGTGGGTTATGGAGATTATAATAGGGTTTAGAAGGGATACTAAGTAGACTTACTAAGTCAAAAGGGCCTCCAAGTAGTACTCCTTTACGGTCAGCCAGTTATCTCCGGACATGCGCAAATGGAAGCCGAAATAGAAGAAACGCAGCCCAGACCCTGCCAAGTAGTAGGCTATGACCCTGTGAGTGTAGGATCTGACCCCGCAAGACAGCCGGTTGTTGGGTGTTAGGATAGGGTATTGGGATATGTTATAATATGGGGGGTTTCCGAAAATAGGGGACCCTAGTATAGTACCCTAAATAGTAGGATCCTTACTATAAGGACCCCAAAATAAGGTACCCCTAATTTTCGGAAACTCCCATATCACAACCTGTAAACTGGCTTCTAAACGAGATTTGCATGGAATTGTGAAAGCCCTGAATCGCCAACTGACAGCTCCCTGCAATTGTGCCATGACACCCAGGCACACATGTACGGATCAGTGGTTAGGAGTTTCGCGTTGGGGTTCGGGGGCTCAGGGTTGGTGGTACGGTATGGGGGGCATTTAAAATCAGAAACTGCAACATCAGCTGGGGTCTTCGCAAATACAATGGCGGAAAGCGCCGGAACGAAGAGCTCGTCCTTCTCTTCGTCCACGAAAGCTTGTCCTCAGTCCCGAAGCCATTAAGGCATTATCTGCTGAGAAAATCTTTCCGGCTCCCCTAACCCCCTAAACCATCCTAAACCCTAAAAGCAAAACGGTAATTTAAGAACACCGAAACTCCCCACGTCCAAACCACCTATGCACGAAATCCTCAACCCTCCCCGCCCCAATCAGACAAAAGAAGAAGAGCACAAGCCAAACTCCTGATTCTGTACACGCCCCAGACATGCTCTGTAAGGATCCATGCAGTCTTGAGTTTCTATCTTCGGGTTTAGGATGGGCTTGTAGAACTTAAGGTTTAGAACTTGTTGCAATCCTGTGCCAGAAGACTTACTTGCGCCTCACAGTCTATATAGCCTCTCTGAAGGAATTCTGCTTCCGACGAGGCACGTGTTCGCTCGTCTGTCGAGGAGGCTTGCAGGGGATGTAGCCTTAGAAGTGCGAGAATGTAATATGCATATGTATGTGTGTGTACATATACATATACATATATATATATACACATATAATACTCAAATAAATACACATGTAATGTATATACATACATCTATGCAAATATATACATGTGTATATATATAGTATATATATGTGTGTGTGTGTCAATGTATTACACACATCATTGCTTGTGGGGAAGCCTCGGAGCTGACCCTTACAGGTATCCTTGAGGGGATCCTTCAACTTTGAGCTTACCTTTGGTTACTAAACCCCAAACCCTAAACCCTGGAGCCGGCCCTAAAGCCGTAACCCTATAGTCCCTGATCCTTTTTCAACTTACCTTTGGTTAGTAGGGAATGGAGGAATGGGGTACAAATAGAACTACTATTACTACCATTCCTCCATTCCCTACTAAGCAAAGGTAGGTAAGGGATCCTTTGGGGGGCGTTGCTGGGGATTCTTGATACGGTTGATGGACAAAATCCTGCATGACCCATAATAAGGAATATACCATAATTCCCATAGTTTAGGGTCCTTAGGGTCATGCAGGATTTTGTCCATCAACCGTAGGGATGGGGTCTGCAAGGAGTTAGTATGAATCAGTTTAGGAGCGCCCTGGGGCCCTAGATTGGAATATCGCGGTGGGTCTACTGCTGAGCGTTTAGGGTAACGCATTCAAGTAGGGTTTCCCCCTATACTAGCGTGGTTTCACGGCAGTAGTCACATTTCAGCGTTTCGTCGATCCTGCTGCTGGACAGTTCAGGGTACAAAGGTGTAGTGTAGCCTCAGTTAGATTGTACTTTGCCGCCAATGTGTGATTGAAGGGGCATCCTCTGATCCAGACTTTCTTAAACTTAATCATTCTGAAAGATTTACACTGACCACCTGAACCAAGAGCGGCAGTATACTCCAATGACTGGCAGGGGTCAATTTACATTGAGCTTTCATGTCAATAGCCTCTAATCAAACAATGATGCATGCAAGGCATTCAGGACGAGGGGCTCTGTTCTACCAAAGCTACAACGTTCTAGAACGATATTGGAAGACTACGGCTTTGAGAAATGTTGAAGCTGATCCAACCTCAATCCCCATGCCCTGATTCATGCTGTTGATGGACAAAATCCTGCATGACCCATAATAAGGAATATACCATAATTCCCATAGTTTAGGGTCCTTAGGGTCACGCAGGATTTTGTCCATCAGCCGTAACCCTCAGCCCAAGAGCAAAAGTCTCTTTTCTAAACACTCAATCCCAAAGGCTTGCATCTAAAATTTGTTAATCTCGGAAGCTAAAGCAATCCCCTTTACGAAGCCCTTCTTAAGGCAATTCTCGGGTTTGGTCAAACTGCACCTCGCGATCCGGACATGCAGTAACACAAAGACTGTGAGCAACGTCGAAATTGCCAGTCTAGCTCTACATGTAAGCCGTAAACCACAAGCATCTGTCTTATGGAAAGCATTGTAATATCAGATCAACAGTTCTGAACTTTGTGCCCGGGTGCTGTAAAGTGCCAGTGCAACTGCCGGCCTCGGTGAGCTCTTCTGGTCATTCGGGGGGGGAGGGGGTAGGGGGCCTTAATACCCTTAAAAAAAGACCTGAAAGAAGTATAATCCTAACCCCCCCCCCTCCTCCTCACCACTATGAACCTGCGGTAGACAGGGGAAGGGGTTTGGGGTGGTTTAGGGTTCAGAGTTGAGGGTTGGTTATTTGAGTCCATCTCCCAGATCCGCAAAAGGTTTAGGCCCATGGGCTTAGAGTCGCAGTCGCAATCCCAGGACCCTGAAGCATTGCCAGCATCATGGGTTTAGCGTTTAGGGGCCCCTCCAATAATTTCAGATGCCAGAAAGTGGATAGCCAAACTGCCCTGTGCTCGCGCGGTGCCGCAGATTGGGATTTAGATGGTTTGATGCTTAGATTTGGAAGCAGACGTGGGAGCAATCCCTGCACCGAGGCTCTGGTACGGGTATCCGCACGGGCGAGGGCCGGGACGAAAAGACCACCACCACGCGCGCATACTGGTCGCACAATGGTAGGCCTTGCACCGGGGCAGATGTGGGTTGGGCGTCTCGTCTTTAGAAGTACGTTATAAGGTTGTCGTCAAGATTCTGGTGGTTCATGGCCTTTGGCGCCAGGCACAGCCCTACAACACTATTGTCACCTTTAGTACAACCCCAAACCCAAACCCCATAGCAATATTAGCACTGCTACTAAAACCTAAACCCTGAAATGTACAGCACTGTCAATATAACCTTCTAAGTAGACGACTAAGTAAACCCTGCAGCACTCTTCATATTTATGTGGGTACAGTATGGGCTTCAGGCTTCAGGATATGGTGTGTATCAGCCAAAATCACCCACATCCACAAATGCGCCGTCCGAGCCCCTGATCGCTGTCGTCGTTGTGGTAATAGTACTACTGCTGCTACTACTCCTCCTCCTCCTACTCCTACTGCTACTCCTACGCCTACTCCTACGCCTAAGCCTACTCCTGCTCCTACTCCTACCCCTACCCCTACGCCTACGCCTACTCCTACCCCTGCCCCTACCCCTACTCCTGCTCCTGCTCCTGCGACAACAGTAACAACAACTACTACTGCTGCTACTACGCGTCTTTCCCTACTAATGTGGGGTCCTGTTTAAATAGGGCCCTC